>JAHZMT010001604.1:0-24998 GCA_027743785.1 Sinhomidia bicolor
TGTGTAGACAGCAATACTCTTTTAATCTAAATGACACCCGACACCAGTAACACAACACCTGATAAGAAAAAGAAATGATGCATGCCCATGTGTCACTGAACGAGGAATGAAAGAAAAAGTCAGTGAATTTCGACATTTGTCGATTCAATATTCGATAATATTATTATGCGAATGAAAAAGAAAAAGCAAAAGTGTGACGAATTGCTCATAATAGGAATAGGAGAAAACGAAAGGGCTAGACTATGAGTTTCTTCTCTTGTGTAGTATCTACATATATCTATATTGTTATGTATATTATTTTTGTCATTTATTTCTTGTCTTAAAAACAAAAAGAACGTCTTATCATCGTCATCAAGAAATATGATGATGATGATTATATGATTATTATTATGCATCGCCAGTTTCTTGTTAGCATTCGTTACGGTGCAATAAAAATATTAGCTCAGTCAGTGAGCAAGTCAGAGGATATAAATAAGCATTATGGTTGATTATCTGCCTCAATAAAAACGCAAATCACCCAAAAAATAAGTATAGCAAAATTTTTAGCAATAATTTTTACTTTCATTTCATCCGCAATGCAGTGGTAGTAAACAGTAAAGCAAAGTGGAGTGGAGATGATGGTGATCATCATCAGCAAATAAATCCATGCACGAGCGAATTTCCTTTAAATCCACCTGTACATTGCATTACATAGGTACTTAAAGGTACTTTGTTCAAGTTTTCTATTTTGTTTCGTTTTTTTTCTTCTTTTCGTGCAGGTCGAACGCTTATGGTAAAACCAGACGTGGATGTTGACGTTGAGTTATACGGCAAAGATCAAAATTTGTTTGAGTCCAAAGGTGGTGGTGCAGGAGGAGGAGGGTCCTCAAAAGAACTGGTAGGTAGTAATGAAGTTACCACTGCAAGTTCCTCTCCGAAAAGGAAAAAGAGCAATAATACAAAAGGGAGTGGAAGAGGTCCTCCGGACGCCACCAAGAATGACGTGGATGCTGACGTGAACGAAGAGCAAAATGCCATAAATGATAGTTCCTCCGACCAGGAGGAGCAGCTGGCGGAGGATGCGAGTGTAAATCACCCAAGAAATCAACATCCAAATCATCACACTCATAATCGGAATAGACTGCAGCCCTACTCGCCCATAAAAACGACAACAACCACATCTACCACAAGTACAACAACAACAACAACCGAGGCTCCGCAAGCTGCAGAAAAGGAGCAGAGTGAAGAAGAAAACAATCAGAATGAGAGTAGCTCCGAGGAGGAATCTGACACTGAGCAGCAGGTAAAGTCAAAAGTGCACCTATTTTTAAGCTCACTCACAGACTCAACCTCAAAAAATTATTACTATTATTAAATACACATTGAAGGAAAAAAAAAACTTTTTCCCAAGGGTATGTATGTATGTACATATTTGAAACCATAAAATTGATAGGATCATAAAAAATAGCATATCGCCTTGTTCATCACCTCACCTTCTCCTCTTTAGCAGTTCACCAAAAAACGTTGCTGGTAAGTTAGTGAAGAAGATGATGATGATGATGAGCTCAAAAGTCTTTGGACAGGAAAATTGCTCCCATATATTTTTCATATCTGCCTACCTACAAACATTACATATTATGCAGATATGCATATTATTATTATTATTACACATGTACATACACACTACTTAGAATTTTTTGCTAAATTTTAAACCAAACCAACATGCTTGCTCACTATTATACGTACTACGCAACCAGCCTCTCTCACTCACCACGGTTTACTTTTTCTATGCGAAATCTTCCACTTCTTCTTCTGATGCACTGATTATTCATTACAAGAGCAAAATGAGCATGCACTCAAATTTTACTACTTTGTACATACGTACCTACGTTCTTATTTTAACATAGTCATAAAACTAAATCTACCTTGCCATCGTCATCATCATTCCTCCTTCAACAAATAACATCTTCATTGGCACCCCTAAAAATGCGCTTTGTGTTTTACACGAACATAATGTCTGTATATTTTAAATTTAAAATTCTTCTTCAAAGAATTAAAAAGCAAATCTATCAAATATGTAATTGTCATTATTATTATATTACAGTACAATATGTAATATTAAGTCGTTTTGCTTTTTCTTGTCAACTAGACAAACAGTGCAAAAGTACGTACAAAGTAAGTACGTACTTTGGAGAACAGAATACAAAAAAAAGTATTTTTATTTTTGACAAGTGCCTACTTGCACAAGACATAACAATGCGATTTAATGAAATGTGTAAATATTTATCGTCGCAGGGAGTGAATGACGCTTTAGTTTGTTGTTGAGTTGTCTCGCGTAGAAGGAAGGAAATGACAAAGAAAAATTTGTTTATTGTTGTTTCAGATTTTTCACCCGCATATTATAATGAGATTTGTAAATAATAAGATGACATTTTCAATTTAGAGCAGTAACACAAACTCGCTTTTTTGTCAGCAGGGAAAGAAAACAAAATTATATTATAGACATATGCATTTATTTAGACAGGTACTGCGAAATACTCTTTAAAATTCGCACTTTCCATGGAACAGTACACATTTAACGATATAGTTGGAGGGGAATGGTTTATATTTTGAGGTGAAAAAAATATTAAAATTTAGGACAAACTACATGAAAATATTTTAGCATCACAATAATATCCCTAAACCAATACTGACTGAAATTATGTTTTATATATTTTAATTACATTTTTCATAACCTCGCACAACACTCGCACTATCAACAGCAACAACATCATCAACAAACTTGATATTTTTTATGAGTTCCATATAAGCAAAAGGAAACTAGAGCGTATCACATTTTTTTGGTCGTACACTTTTTGCATTCTCTCCTTCGGACTTTTTATTACACGCATAGTATATACATACACATGCGCAAGTTGCAGCAACTTTTGATTCTTTACACACATTTTAAATCCCTGAAAAAGCAATATGCTAAATGGTTATGTAGATAATGCTAATGTTGCCGTACGCATGTTGTTATCATGTTATTTCACAGAAGTGCAATTTAATTACAATCAGCAAACAGTAGTATGTCACTCATTCTTTCACAGACCCACAAATTCCTTCTGTTCAGCAGCAGTCATCAACCTGTCGTGCAGTTGTATGTATACCCGACACTCTGCTTGTAACAAAAAAATGTCCTGTAGCATTTTTTTTATTCCTTCTTCTCATCTTCTTCCTCCTCCTTCACTTCTGGTACGGTAGTCACAGTTAACGAACCAGGCAAACTGTATTCTCGCAAAACCGTCAACATAACAAACAAGAAGAAACAGTCAAAGTCAATCTCCTCTTTATAATAATAATAATAATGAGGTGGCAGTTACTCTCGTATACAACAACGACTTGTAATTCAATGGCATGATGTAGTGAGTGAGTGCGTTTATTGCTGCTGTGATTTTACTTGCACCGAAAAAAACACTGCTGATGTGTGTCAACTCACTACTATTGACTATATACATACCGTAATCATCATCTCATAAGCATATAACGTATTACACAGAAAATTAAGTCGCAATGCGTCAGTACACAAACCTACTTTTCTTTTCTTTCTTGTCATTCTCAGCTCACCTTCATTTATCATCAAAAAAGTTGAACGTTAAAAAACAAATTGTCTATCCGCAGCTTATTTCTTTAAATTCTGTTTTTGTTTCTTCAAAGTTGTCTAGTGTGTATGTTTTAAACGATTGACAATGTGCAATGATTGCATTTATTATCGGAGGCGACTGCATCTGCAAAAAGACTTTATATTTTATTATTCCTTCGTTAGATCCACCAGATGACATTTTTAAAATGCCAATGCCAGTAAAAAAGAAAGAATCTAAACTCTTTTCAATTTCCCTTGTCGATTAAATTCAGTTTATTGTACATTTTTATTATTATTTGCATTTTTTTCTTTAAAAAGTAAAACGATTCAATAAATGTGCTTTTATTGTTTTTTTTTTGTTTTTTCATTGCTTGCTTAGAAATTGCATTATTTATTGCATTATTTTGGGAAGGCCACTATGTGTACTTTTGTAGTAAAGTACTCTTTGAATCTCGGGGAATTCTTCATTCTTCCCTACTAAAACGTCTTCTTTTTGGCACGCATCGATGCACAGTAGTGCATGCATGCAAAATGGCAATAATAACAGGCATAAATGGACGAAAAAGAGGGGAAAAAGTTTTTCATAGAAAAGTGTACCATATTTGGTTGTTCACTGCTGCTACTACTATAGGTCTGTTTAACAATGCATGTAAAAAGACATAAAAAGGAAACATCCTTCTCCGAGTTAGCAAAAAGTTGCGTTGTATGAATGCATATATTTCTATTAATGAATACGCTGCTGGTTGGGTTCGATGATGATGACCGTGATGGTAAATGATGACGATATGGCGTCAATGTCGATAAATGATGAAAGAAAGGGAACACCAAAAACAGAAGTTTCAAAAAAGCAATGTACATAGGTTTATAATAATAATAATAGGACATAGAACAATAGTTAAGAGTACTTTTCTCCTTGATTAAGGCGTCAGCAGGCAAGGCGTTACATACACGTCGCGTTTGCATTATTGCATTTCAAAAAAGTACAAAAGGCAGCAGACGAACAAGAATTTTTGATGAACACGTTGAAACAATTGGAATTGGGAAAAAGAATGAAAGACTGCAAAAAATACAGTCTCATAAAACACCAGGACAAGTCCATATACTGCTATTTTTACAACTTTTCTTGCTTTTAGCATCATCAATATAATATGTATACAATGTATGTATATATGCCACGCAGTCATGGCATAATCATAATAACTATCACTTGTACATTTCTAAACTACACTTACTTGTTCTTCTTTTACCATTATTCTTTATAATCTTTTTCATCGCTTATCCTACCATCAACATCATCATAACATGATCATCGTTTAATTTTTCTTAAAAGGGTAAACTGCTTCAGTGAATGTCTGCCTATGCCTATCTATAGTGCCTGCCTGCCTGCCTGCACTTTTGCAAAAGTGCTCATAACACTAATAAAAAAGCTTTTGTTTTTCCTTTAATGCAAAAATTGCACAGTGGAAGAGTCTTAATGTAATTAATAGAACGGAGCAAACGGTTCTCGTCCTTTTTTCTTTCATTAGCAAAGTTTAGGTTAGCAGCAGCATCATCATCATCATCATTGTTATTATGGTCGTGTGCAGCAGCAGAAAAAGAGACGAAAAAGCATTCAAGAAAAAAAATACTCGCATTTTTCTTCAACTTTTTTGTTTACTTCTTCCCTCTGTACTAAATAATCTTCTGTTGTTGACGAACACAAGTAGCAAGTATTAAAAGCATATATGTATGTATGTATGATTTCCAAACAAAGAAAGCTTGTAAAAAATAAAATGCTGGGTTGTTCGTAAAAAGACCATAATACTAACGTTGTTGACACTGATTATCATTGTTACGCATTTTCTTGTCTTTTAGTTGAGCGTTTTTGACATTCAAGTATTGTCCCTCCCCAGTCGTTGTATAATTATAATCGCTAAAAATAGTGCAACTTTTTGAAAAGAAATTTTTCCCTTTTAACTCCCTACTCAACCCACAGACCTGCTATAGGGTAGCTCTTGTTTTTTTTACTGTACCTGTCTATCGTCCCTTTTCTTATCATATCATTGATATCATCATTATACTTTCTTTCTGGGTTATCATTAGTGCTAATTTTTTGTTTGGGAGAATTTAAATTCTTATCTTGCCACTACCAACCAACTAATGACCAAAGTAAAAATAATTGTGCAAGGAACAGAGTAAAAATTGTTGATCAAATTATACATTATTTTTTATGAACATCTATAACCAGGCACCAAAATAATATTCGATTGGATCAGACTAGTCATTGAAATTGTTCAGTTTAAGTTTTTGTTGCCTGTGTTGTAGGAGAACTACATTATCGTACTTTTATTCAAATGTGAATCTGATTCGTACTTTTTTTAGAGTACGTACGCGTGCCAAAAATAATTCAATAGTAAGATGAGTTTTTATTCAATAGCTTAATTAGATGGTAGGTTTGATATGTTATGTATTAAAATTCATGTAAAAACTTGATTTATTCACTGACCGTGACGAATGCTCTGAAAATGGTTATCTCTGATGATTGCACAACCAAAATGAACAATTGAATGTGGACTTTACATTGTTAAAAAATGAACTTTTGAAATAAAATCCTGATTTGAAAAATACTTTTGTATATTTTAATTTCTTTCTTTTGTATGAAATATTTAGAACAATGGCGAGGGTTCATCACTTTTCAACCTATTTTCCGGGCCAAGGAATCCCTCGTATAGTACACCCAGTCAAAATGATGAAGACGAAGAAGAGGAGGAGGATGCGGAGGATGATGGGAATAATGAGGATGAGGATGATGATGCAAACCAACTGAATACCAATAATAATAATAATAACAACAGTAACGGTGGCAGTAGTGCAGAGTATGTAAAACCAACAAGGTATCAAACGCCAGTACAGCAAGTGCTTTTTACGGAATCACCAAAGGTGACGGTGACCACCCCAAGCCCGTACGGAAATAGGAGAAACTTGCAAACTACTCGAATTTCAACGGGAAGAACAAGCTTTACTTCTACAACGACAACGACCATGCCACCTAGTGAGGAGAGTGAAGAGGAAGAAGAGAAAATTAATAATAATGAGGATGATCATGAGCATGAACATGAGCAGCAAGCCGAGGAAAATGAGGAAGAGGATGATATTGAAGAGGCTGAAAAGAGTTCAGAGGAAAAGCAGGAGGTACTCCCAGAGGTAGTAAGTTCTCCACAGACTACAACCAGTGTTTATGATGACGGATCCGTTGGGAATGAAAGTAGCAGCGGGGGCAATTCCAGAGAAAGTGGAGAAAATCAGTTGAAACAAATGTTGTTAGATTCGATACCACCTCATGGGGTGAATAAAGATGAGGATGATGAGGGCAAAGCCAAAGAGGACGAAGAAGAAGAGGGTAGTGATGACGAAGAAATGGGTGGAATGAGCAGTTCATCTGAGTTTAATCTGTCGCAAAAGATTCAAACCACAACACTAGCGCCACCCAGCACAAGTATAAAACCAGTAAAGACAACCAAACCAACGAAACAAAGAGGCAGTGGTGACACGATAAGTCGACTAATCTCTAGGAATTTTACGAGAAAAACGATTAGCACAACAACGGAAATTAGTGAGGCGTCCAGTGAAGCAGAAACACAAACAGAACGACCTTCCTCTTCAGCAACAACTATAGGACCAGCAGGACACAAGTACGACTACACCATGACACCTATTCAAAGGACCAAGCTGAAAATAAAGTCTGCGGAAAGTGTAGAACAGGAAGCAACGGTTACGTCCACTACAAAACCACCACCAAAGTTTACTTTAAAGCAGAGATTTCGAAGTACAACTGCGAAGCCGAATGTTGCGGTGACACCTGAGCCACCAAGTACGGCAGCACCCCGAACAAGAGGCACTACAACGCCAACGACAAGCACCGAGTATGGAATCAAGCTGGGTGGAAAGCGCGGCAGTGTTGAGAGTCCGATTGATATTGTACCCAGCCCTGATTTAAGTCCAAAGGGACAACTGAAGCAGCAAATTCAAAGATTGAAGGAGCAACAGCAGAAAAAGCAGCAGCAACAACAGCAAAATTCTTTCGAGGGCGTTGACCTCAATTCAGCATCATCGGAAGACCAAAGTAAAACATCCTCTGAGCAGCAATTCCTAGACGTTCTTGTCGGCGCTTCTGATCAAAAGACACTGGTCACCAAAAAGACTGAAGATGGAATAGTTACTTCAGCTATACTTCCGCCATGGTATGATGTCAATGGAGCAAACAGCTCCATTTCGGATGTGCTCGCAACAAATGGTACAACGCTGTCAAATGCTGTAGCTAAAGTACCCACGGATGGGGAAGAGGATGACGCACTTTCTTCTGGGGAAAACTCCTTTGGAGAAAAGACCATCATTACCAAGAAAAAATCGTCAGAAGAGAAATCTGTTTTGGCCCCTTCAAAGGAAGATGCTCAAGGTCCTTCAGAATTTGAGCGCTTGGTCAACATGTTTTCAAAGCAAGAGCGCAGCAGTGAAGAAGTTCCAGCACCACCACCAACCAATCGATTCGGATTCAAAAAACAAAAACCACTTAGTTCTTAAAAAACCGGGTGGCTCAATGACATCGCGGTACATTCCTCAAGTTCCTGGACGGGCAAATCTTTTTCCATCTTTATCAGGCTCCACGGAAGCAAAATCGGCAGAAAATAAGGAAGTGGAAAACAAGTCTAATGGAAGTGGAGGATCGAATCCATCGCAAACTTCACCAGAAGCGGATGCTATCACGACAGGTTTAGAAAGACCTGCTGGTGATGTAGGAAGAACTGGTGTTTTACCGACTGCTGCTGACGTGGAAGCAGCCGTAGCAAATGCAGGTTTCTACCCGGGAAATGAAGAGGGACAGNAACTTCACCAGAAGCGGATGCTATCACGACAGGTTTAGAAAGACCTGCTGGTGATGTAGGAAGAACTGGTGTTTTACCGACTGCTGCTGACGTGGAAGCAGCCGTAGCAAATGCAGGTTTCTACCCGGGAAATGAAGAGGGACAGAACAAAGGTGTGCAGCATCAAATGCTGGAATCTGAAAGACTGCCTTCAGATGAAACTGATTCGGCTGAAGACGACGACGATGATGATGAGCGGGGCAATCCAAGTCATGTGATTGACGTGAATATTGCCGACGATAGTCCAGCTGAAATTATAATCGAGCAAGATGCTTCCACACCAACGGAAGACGAAGAAAGTGACTTTGTTGAAGATGAAGATTATGGAGCATATGGAGAGAATCCTCCCACATTGTCCATGAGTGGGTCAACGCCAAACGAGAAAGTGCTATTACCTCCGGAGGATTATGTTCTTCGGGGTAGTGGAATTAGAAGACCAACAAGCAGTGAGGAAGCTGACATGGAACAAAGTGCAAGCGCTCCGATAGAGAATAATGTTACGACAACGGAAACTCCTCAAATGCTATCCACTCCAACTCCAGTAGCGGCCATAAGAAGACCGGCTTACACAAGGGAGGAAATAGCCAAATCGAGTGTTAAGCCGTCACCAGAGTCATCATTGGGTAGCAATAATTTAAATGATGATCACGCACACAACGAACGACACACTGGGTCCATGGAGGAAGAGTTTGAGGAAGAATACGAGGACGATGATAATTATGAGGGTGGAAGTGTTGAGCAGCATGCAGGAGGTAGCTCTTTGGAACAGTGGTCAAGTGAGAGAATTGGAGGGGCTCAAAAGTGGTCCTCTCCAGATAAAATGATGGATGCAGTTGAAGGCCAAGAAGAAGTAGGAAATGCAATTCAGAGACCGAGACCAACTTTAAGTGAGGAACTAACCGAACAAGAGGAAATTCACGAATCCGCCGAAAGCATTGCACATCCAACTGTTCAGCAAAGTCCTGTGGTGAACGCCTTGGAGAATCATCCAGTGAATCAAGTAGATAACTCAACTGGAGTGTTTAGACCACCTCAACTTGTTAATTTCCACGAAAATAAGCTGAGTTTTTCTTCACCCCCTCCACTGGACGGAGAATATCATTCCAAGGATGGATGGAGGCCAGTATTGACTAATACTGGACCAGGTTCGTCTCAGGAGCATGCATCAGCTCAAACAGGATCTTTTGAGCCAGAGGAAGAGGAAGAGCATGAGGAACAAGGTCACATAGAATCAGAACAGCAACAAATGTTCCAAGAAGCTCCACCCACTCAGCAGCAACCGCACATTGCCCCAGTGCAACCCATGCAAGTAGTGAAACCCCCACCGCAACAACAATGGGCACAGGAACAGCCACCTCAACAGCAAATGATTCTTCCACCTCCACTTCAACAACAACCACTGAAACACAATTCCATAATTCCGCCTCCTGTACCAGCCACGGTAAAGTTTCCCGACAGTGAGGAAGATCATGAAGACCGAAGACATCATGGCAGACGTCGAATTCGGCCTGGACAACAGCCACAACAAGGACAATTTGATCGCGCAAAATACATGGTAAGACCCGTGCAACCTCCGATTGTAATGAGAAGACGTCCCCATTCAGGTGGGCCATTTCCACCACCACCAGGTCATAACACGAGACAGGGTCCTCCACCACCACATCCAAGACAGCCATCCCCACAAATGATGCAACAGGCAGCAGCCTCGCAACAAAATCCTCAGTATGCTGAACAACCCCCACCACCTCAAGGTAGACCACCCCATCCTCCAATCAATAGAAATTTTCATGTAAGGCAAAATCCCATGAGAAGATTTAACTTTGGAGGTGGTGGCGGAGGTCCACCCCAAGCTCAACCAAGAAGTGGGGGAAATATCAAGTGGCCAACGGATGATGGGGAGATAGGCAGAGGTACAAGCAATAACAATAGTCAAGAGAAAAATATAAAGGGGGTGCAGTCAGAGGTGAGCATTAACAAAAGACGAAGGAGGAGAAGAAGAGCGCAAGTGCCGATACCAGCAGCGTAAAATAAAATAAAATGCATTATTAATATTGTTATTATATAAATAAAAATCTATTTATGTGTATCATGAACTTATTTTTTTATGCTCTGTGCAGCAATAATAATACACAAAGCAAGTTAACTAATTTTGTATGATGAACTGAATCAATATGGATTGAATGTGCTTATGAATGGCTTTGCCAAAAACATTATTACCGTTACTTTGTAAAAATAATTTATTGTTCGTACTTTTAATTTTTGTTTTGCACAATTGCATAATAGTATTATGTTTTTAAAGAAAACAAATATGACACAGTTACCTTTTTTCTATCACAAATTATTGTTCAATTTATCGTAGTTTATTTAAATACTGTTCTTAATCTCTATCTGTACATACTTTATTCAATAATTTAAGCGATTTTCACATTAAATGACTACGAGTGACAACTTTTAAAGCAAAAGTAACAACCTGAGAGAGCTCATTCATATCATATCACATAATATCTATTATTACGTAACTTAATCTTTATAACTGTTATTTAAGAAGACTTACATTTTTATACTTTAAGATTGAAAATAAATTATTCTATTTTTTAGATTTAGTTACGTTTTGTGAATACAAAAAATAATTAAGACAGTTTAAATGATACAATACAGTTATACTGAGGGGTAATAATAATGTAAATAAATGTACTTCATTTTGTGATAAGATAATATATTGTGTAAAACGCTTTTTGTTATATTGTAAATATGAATAATTAATTACCTTGCTGTCATTTTTGATAAACAATAAATAAAGAGGGGTGTCACAAACAGAAGCAGAATCGTCTTGTCAAAATGCAGAGGAAACCAAATTAATTAGTACAAATCCAAATATTTATCATCTTCGTCCTCCTCACTGACCTTGATCTGATAATCATCATTCTGACTTGACTGAGGGAGTTGGATTTTTAAAATCTACAAATATGTGTCGTACAACCATACATTACTTTTCACCATATAATTGCGCATTAATATTTTTTAGAAGTGCGTAGGAACAAGGCAATAAATAAAAAATTGATGTTCCATTGCTTGATCATTTCTTACCAATTTTGGACGGTCACTTGGGTAGTTAAGAATATTCTGTGGTAAACAGGGCTCGGCATCCGTATCACTATCACTATCAGTGTATGTACTGAGTGATGAAGGTGTAGGTACTTCTGCTAGTTCTTCTGTTGACGTCAAGTCAAATAATGGTTTATGAAGTTTAATCCTCATTTTCAAATTAGACATTTCTGTGATACTACAACTATAAGTTGTTTCATCCGATTGAGCTGGCGATGGTGGAGATGGAGATGAGGTATCTGCTGACGATGGTGGATTCTGTTTTAGAAACTCTTCAGCTGGAATGGCATTTTTACGAGGTCTTCCACGTCCACGTCTTGTGGAGGGTGCATATATTTTTGGAGTACTGTGTACTCTACTTTCTCTTTCGACAATCCTGCTCCTGCTGCCACGACCCCTACCTTTATTGCCGAAACGACTTCTCACTCCTCTAAGAGCGGCAGCAACGGATTTTTTGGCAATCGCAGATGGATTGTTATTTTGATAATGATGAAAATACATTCCATCTGCTGACAATTTTGATGATGTTTCGACCGATTCCACTGCTACCGTCTGCTTTGAAAAATATTTGGCTACAGGAGGAGCTCCCCGGGTATTTATTGGGCTTAGTATAAGACTGCTGACATTTTCTTTTCCCTTTGCAGTTTTTCCCCATTTTTTCCCTTCTTCTTTCTTTTCATCGTCAAGATCATCTATGTTTCCAAATAAAGAATCTTCTTCGCCGGTTAATTCTGGAGGAAATACCTGCATTCCCTCTGGCTGCCTCTGAAGCTGAAACCCTTTCATTTCACTAACAGAAAGTAGTACTAACTGCTTTGAAAAATAACATGTTCTCATTTGCTCCATAGTATTTGTCAGAGAACAGTCGTCGAGCGAGACTTTGTGCTTCTGGAAGAGTTGTACATGGCGAATCTCTTCATCAATACCATATTTTTTTTCTAAAAAATGCTCAAGAGGATATAGATTCTTTCTTCGTGGAAGTTTCTTTATCTCCCTCCGGAGCTCCTTATGAATCCCGTTCAGTTGAGTAGTTAACGATTGGACTGACTTTGACTTAAATCTGTATCGGCCAAACAGGTAAAACGGTATCTGTTGTCTAAGGACATGATTTTTTGAGTCCATGATGATGATAATGGTCGACGGTTGGCGTAAAACACAGTTAACGATGAGTCTAATTAAACATGAGTTTAAAAGGCTTCGATTTCACTTTATAATTAATTAATATACAAAAAACAACTTGAAAATAAATATTTGCTGGGAATGACAATATGTAACTTATCCTATATGCACCTTTCATTTATGGGTTATCGTTATCATTAAACCAAATTTCCTAACACGTCGCCAATTGTGAAGAACAACTGACTACTAATAAACTTTATTTTTTCTACATGTGGAAGATTTTACTGAGCTTGATCTATATTTTGAGATCATAAAATTTCAAATTTTAAAAGCAAAACCGAAGGAATTAATCGGAAAATAATGTATACTACATATTTACATAAAACTTGACAAAGTCTGAAATAAAGTACAAAAACAAAAAACCAAAATCATCATAGACTTCGACGAGAACACATCGTCCGTGGAAATTGTCGAATTACATTCGTGGTCGTAAAACTAGAGAGTAATAATTAATCGGATAGGATGTTATGCTAATTTAGTACAAATTCATACCTCCGTTTTTGTCATTGCGCTTGCAAATTATCAAAAGAAAACTTAACAAGGTATTTAATAATTAATGTAACCATTATTGCCAACAGTTAGTCAAGTGTACTGTTAAGCAAGTGAATCATTAAACAAAAATAAAAATAGCTGTCTGATGAATGAACTCTGAACTTTTTTTACGGAGGTTTTTAACCTCGAGAAATTACAATACATAATATGGCAAATGTTTACTTTGCAATTTGCATACAGTATTTACATGTCATTTGAATTGGTAAAAAGAAACGGGTAAAATTTTCGGTTCTCATTAAACTAAGGAATTTACGTTACATTGCTGAAAAGCTTCATATACTAAGTTTTTAAAAACTTGAATTTCATAAGGTTTTCTTCTACCACGTTTATGACCTTTTGCCCTTCAATTACCTCATTGCGTTGTTACTGCATTGCATACTAGACAAATTGCTTTATTCCTGAAATGAATAATAGTTGGCGATTAGAGTTACGGTTGGACGGAGGGCATTCCATTTATCGCCAATCCAATATCAGAAGAATCAATGACAATAATATGGGAATAAGATTTAAAAGGTTCACACTGACGGTCACTAGTCAGTGACTCTTCTAATCAAATTAAATTATTTATATTGCATTTACAGTTTAGTTTTTCCATCGATTTTTCGTTTTCTTATGCTCAAGTTTATAACCAAAACTAACATTAAAAAATTAACATTAAAAATACATAGTACAAAAAAGCAAACCCGAACAAAGAATATGTACTATGTACGTGCATATTGCATGCATACATATATCAGAGACAAAAAAATGCGAGAAGTCTACACATTTATTTGCCTTCTTGGAAGTTTGAAACAAAAAACAGCGATCCATTTTTTGTCAACTAACCGGCGCGTGCATACATGGTGCGATGGTGAGTGTACATTTACTTACGGCATTGCAGAAAGAAGAACAAGTTTTTCTGCAAACTACTGCCACGCCACATCACATCACATGAGATTTCATGTTTTTATTGCAACAACAGCTGAGGAGGTTTCCAGCTTATCAAGGTCAACCTTGCAATCATCCTCTTTTTTCGCTGTAAATTGCATGATGCTTTATCGCCATATGAGATTGTGAATCTTTTGAAATTAAATTAAAAGTATCCTTTGCTCATTTACTGAAACAATCTAACAATAAGCTATACGCATAACCAGTAAATATTTACTTTGGAACTTCCTCATTTTCTTCTCACGACAACGAGTGCATTTTTTTCAGTTGGTTGTGTGGTTTCACTCAGAATAAGGAATTTTCTGCGTAATCAAAATATCAACCTATCAACGTATATTATAGTTTTGCTCATCATCGCTTTTTAGTACGCCATGCTATCCTCATTCTCGGTTAAAATTTGAAGGTAAAGCAACTGCTGAGAAATAAAAGTTGTTCCATTAACAAAGCGTTTTTTTTGAAAAACTACCGGAACCATAATATACAGTCAATAGACAGTGAAAAGGTTCCTCTCAAAGTACCAATAAGTTGGAAACAAAACTCCCAGAGCAATGTCTTCAACCGAACGGGAAACTAAGAAGAAGGACAATGAGCAGCAGCAAAAGCAGGCCAACGGGATAACACCTGCTTCTCCTGATACCTCAATAACAGCGGATACAACAGAGTTGGAGCTGCTATCAAAAGACAAGTGTTTCTCTGGCTATCAATATATCTACAGACATTACAGTCATGAAACAAAGTGCAGAATGAAATTTTCAGTTTATGTTCCCACGCCACAAACAAGTTCCGATTCCGATGAAAAATTTCATGTCCTCTTATTTTTGTCAGGCGTCATGTGTAATGAAATCAACTTTATAGGCAAAACAGGATTTCAAAAGTATGCTTCTGAACAACGGATTATAGTCGTGGGGTCGGATACCAGTCCAAGAAATGTTGACATTCCCGGGGACAGAGATTCGTGGGTATTTGGAAGGAGTGCTGGATGGTACCTGGATGCATTATCTGAACCGTGGAATAAAAACTACAGAATGTATTCGTACGTCATAAACGAGTTGGTTGAAGCAGTGCGGAAGAATTTTCCGACAACTGGCAAATTTGGTCTGTGTGGACACAGGTAACTAAAAATGATATCAAATTAGACCAAATTATTTTATAAAATATGGAAACATGATTGATTAAAGTAGACAATTTAATATTACTTAACAACTTAGCATGGGTGGTACCGGTGCTATCGTATGCGGTTTGAGAAATCCGAATTTGTTCCAGACCATATCATTATTGGCTCCGTCTTGTAATCCAACCTCTTGGGGAGACAAACTCATTTACATCCCGTTTTTAGGAGAGGATAACAAAGAGTTGTGGGAGCAGTACGACGCCTTTTATGTAGCCAAGGCTTACGAGGGTCCTCCTCGACATATACTTGTGGATTGTGTACGTTGGTCATACAATAAAATTAGACACCATAACTTTGAGCATTTCTGCTTCATTAGAAGTAATATCTATATAGTATTTACATTTGTTTTCTAAAAAAAATTAAATAGGGTTCGGAAGATGAATACCTCCATCTTCTTCTTCCTGGCAAACTGTTGGAAGCAGCGAAGGATAAAGCTTGCCTTGAAGTAGATTTAAATATGCGGGAAGGCTTTAACCATTCCTATTACTTTGTCGCAACGTTTATCGAAGATCACATAAAGTTTCATAAGGAAGCTCTCTCGCAATTGCCGGATTCAAATCTGCAGTGATTATGATTTAACATTCAATTTTGCAATATACATACATACTCGCATTCGCAGTATTCGCTTCGCACATATATACAAACTCAAAAACTCAAGCAAGACTGCTGTAGTTTATATTACAACGCTGGGTGTTTCAGTATTTTTCACCTTTACCTTACCATATATACTTTGGGAAGGAAATCATTTAAATAATAATTTGATAGAGATTAAAAAGTATTTTCAAGTCTGAATTAATAACATTCTTCTCGTATTGCATAATATATTGGTTGTTTTATTGACTGTTTTGTTTGTGAGTCCAACTTGTTATATTCTCATTCTAGCTTCATCATTCTTGAAATTAAACTCTTTAAACAATCAGACTACTGTAACTGTCGATAATAAATAAATAATTGATGGTAATTAAGTCTATCACTGAGATTAAATAAAATGAGATGAGAAATTTTAAAAATTACATAAGAGAAAAATACATAATTTGTGTTGGGTATAGTTTTCATTCCATTGTCATGCAATGTATGATGGTCGGTTGGTGTCGGTAATGTCGTTTTTATTAACGTCTTCATGGGGTGAAAACAAAACCTGCAGACTCCACCAAGAAGGAATATACTTCGGCAAATTCTTCAATCTAAATGTAAATTGAGTGAAAGCAGTGATTAGATCATTATATTCATAAATTCTCACAGTGCCCCAATTTATTTGTGATGCTCTTTTTATTGTAAAGGTTTTGTTCGTTGACTGACAATGTGACAATTTGACACTTACCTTCTTTGAAGTGGGTTTACCAGCACCATGTCCGGCGCTGGTTTGAATTTTAATGAGAAGTGGATTTGTCTGTAAAAAAGGATCATTTACATTGTAGTGGGTCAGATATTTTTAGATTTTTATCGTTACTAATAATTGGTCTTGCAAATTTACCTGTCTCGGAGATCTTCCGATTTTGTACTGCATTTCAGCAATTAGTTTGTAAGAGTGAAGGGGCACAACTCTGTCATCATGATCTCCTGTAGTTAGTAGCACGGCAGGATACTGTACATTGGGATCTGTCGGTAGTCTCACATTGTGCAAGGGTGATAAACGGTAGAGATTATCAAAAATGGTCTGATTTCCATTATCCGAGCAACCGTATTCAGAACACCAGGCGTAGCCAATTGTGAACTTTTGGAATCTGAGCAAGTCATGTACGCCAACTTGGGCAATACCCGCCCCATACAATTCCGGTCTTTGGTTTACGCAAGCACCAACAAGAAGGCCACCGTTGGAACCTCCATTTATAGCAATCTTTGAAGGATTTGTGTATTTTTCTCGGATGAGAAACTCAGCGGCAGCTTGAAAGTCGTCAAAAACATTCTGCTTATTTAGCAACTGACCTCCCTCGTGCCACCGCTGTCCATACTCTCCTCCACCTCGAATATTTGGAACGGCATAAACTCCATCGAAATTATTCAGAAATACAATTCTGTCTGGTCGGAAGGAAGGTAAAATGTTAATGTTAAAGCCACCATAGCCATAAATCAAAGTGCTAGCGTTGCCATTTAATGGGAGATCTCGTTTGTGAACGACAAACATTGGGACGAGAGTTCCATCTTTGCTGGGATAGAAGACCTGCTTGGTCACGAATTTGGATGGGTCAAATCCAGGTACGTTGACTTCCTTGAATACCTTGACTTCGTAAGGACTGCCACTGGAAAGGTCCACTTGATAGATGATGGATGGCGTGAGAAAGCTTACAACTCGGAAGAAAAATTCACTGTCCTTTCTCTTTCCTCCAAAACTATCCACAGAGCCAAGGGGAGTTTTGATTTGTTGGATGAGACTTCCATCTTTCAAACTGCGTACCTCTAATTGACTTTTCACATCGACTAGGTATTTCAGAACAAGTTTATCGTTATCCACATGGTAGGCCCAATCCAAAATATTCTTGTTGTGCTCAGGGACCAACGTTGTCCAATACTGAGGATCAGGTTTGTTCAAATCCACACCAATAATCCTATAATTTGGAGCACCATCATTGGTTTGCAGGTAGACAACAGAACCTTCAGACGTTATGTAGTTGTACTCGTTTTTAAACTCTGAGACGATGGGTATCACTTCAAGTTTTGCAGAGATGCCTCCGTTGCGTGTAGGTCCTTCAAGCGATGAGAAGTACACCGTATTGTAACCACTTCCTTTTGAGGGAAATATGAGAAAATTTTTGCCGTTCTCGGTCACTACAAAAGATCCACTAGAAATCAAAGCAGGAAAAACGAAACATTGGTAGATATTTAATAAGGCGCAGAGAAAATTGATTTTCGCTTAAGTGTAAAAAAATTGAATTACTACAAAATTCATACATAAGCAATAGGGGATCTTCAAACTCGGCGACCAAAACGTCCTCATCCTGACTAGTTCCCACGCGGTGATAGTAAATTTTTTGGTTTCCATATTTGATTGTTTCTGTTCCAGCGGAAGAACGCGCACGATTTTCCAATTTGGGATAACGCTGAAATAATAGACCGATTAATTTTATACGACGTTACAATCTCATGTTAAGTAAAACAGTAGTTTTTGTTCGAAACTCTGATAATATGATACAATGGAAAAATTCATTATTTCTTACTGCATAAAAGAATCCCACGTTGTCAATAGTCCACGCAATGTTTGAAAATTTGATGTCGTACAAGGTTTCCGGAAATTCCTCTCCACTGCTTACGTTCCGTACTCTCACTCTCATCCAGTCAGATCCCTTACTATTTAAACCTAGTACTACGAGTTGACCATCATCCGAAAATTCTAATTCACTCAAATGGACCGTTCCATCTTCAGACAAAGTATTTGGATCAAAGAATACTTGCGACTCTGAATCCAAATTGTCCTGCACGTAGAATACACTGTAAATAAAAATTTAAAGGTTAATATTGGTCTGCTATTTAAACACATTTATAAAGCCTATATAAAACATTTTGTCATCTTACTCTTGGTTTTGCAGCCCCGTATTCATAGTCGAATAGTAGCGATCTCCATATTTTCTCGGTACGCCGTATTTGGGGTAATTGTAGATTTCCGTAATCTTTTTCTCAATCTCCTGCTTAACCGAGTTTCTTCCTAAGTACTCTTCTGTGAGCTTATTCTGGGCTTGCACAAATTGTCTCGTCTCCTCAGAATCAGGGTCTTCAAGATATCTATAAGGATCCGATACTTTCATTCCATAGTATTCGTCAACAACCGAGTCATCTCGCCTCAAATTGGGGTACTCTAATGGCGTCGGCACGCCAGCCAAGTTGTTATTAATACTATTTGGCACAACTATCTGTGGATTTGGCGGTGGGGACGTGATGGACCACTGGGGTAATAATGATATAATTAGTAAACACGCCGGTCTCATTCGTATCATTGCGAACTAAACAAATTATAAAGTACAATTATACTGGGTACTTTGCGCAAACTTATAAGAGAAATTGATGTTATGTTCTAATGAGAGCGATCTTTAGAATGAGCCAAGGGACCGGCAACGATTCGTGGTTTTATTTGCTGCGGTTTATACCAGTAAACATTTTCAGTACAGTTCATGCAAACCTGTTCGTTCGTGCAGTTATCAATAAACTATCAGTAACAATGACGGTCCCATGAAAATATGTGTGTAATCTGTTGCTCGTAAAGACCATTTATTTGTGTTTTTAGTGACAGTGACAAGCAGGAGTGGTTCTTGTAGATACCGGTCACCGGTATGTATCGACGGACCCAGTAGTGTGGTGTACTCATGTAATCTGATTTTGATCTAATGACCAAGTTTTAGTTTGCTCAAATCTGTCTTCGCTGCTGGTGCACTTGGATTTTATCGTCTTTTGTTCACAAGACTGCGTGGCTTTTAACCAGATTGAAATGGATTGCGGATGTTGCATGACCTGTAAAATTCACAAAGCCAAAGTGGTCTTATGATAAGCATAAAAAGACTGATTGACTGGACCCTACCCAGTAACCCACTACCCACACACACGCAGGTCATTGAAGCCGGTGGCAAAAGATGCCAAGAAGACACAGGCATATTCCTTTTATTTATTCATTTTTTGTTCAAAAATTATTTTTAACCTGTTAATTCTTATCCTACGCCAAGCCATGTACACAACAATAAATATTGAATCTCAATTTCTCATATAGCCTGTAGTAATAGAATAGAGGTATTGTCTCAAACACAAAAAATCATTTTCATTTAATCTGGTGTCCTTTTCGTTATATGGTGTGCTATAAATATTCCACTACTTGAAGAGCCTGAAGCGTAATAAATATTTAGAATCGAGTTTAGAGTTCAAAACAGTTGTTGTAGGCGTGTTTCAATTTTTAGCAATGAACAAAGTATTTATTCTTCGAGATGAGATAATATATTTAGCTACACTATAACAAGCGTGTGCGAAGCGAATGTGTACACGCAATGTGCAAGACACAGTAGATTTAGCGACAAGTTGAATGAAATCAACAATGAAGACAAATACGACGGGTTGGGATTCGGGATCGGTGATATTAGTTGTAGTCGCGGTGTCTACCTCTTATACAACACTGCATTACTGTGATTGTGAGTGAATGAGTTTTCTTTAAACTCTGCTTATATTTGCCTGTCCAAAAAATCGTGACACTTCCTTGATTACTCACGTATGTACCCATTTTACTATTCACATGTTTCAAACCGGTACTCCAACCGATATAGCATTTTTAAAATGTTGGTGTGTTAGTCTATGTGCCTGACTACCGGCTACATTATGTATAGGTAAATGTACCAGCCAGTGTGATATGCATATCAGTTCTTTGTTTTGAACTACCTAACATAACATTTCAGTAAAAGCAAATTGAAATGAAATGCGATTACTGTCATTTCTGCTTTATCTACTCTAACACACAACAACGTGCATAGCAAAAAAGCACCGCTATTATTGTAAGTCCACAAAAATCGTGCATATCACCTTACCACGAGAGAAACTTAAAGATGCTTTCTTTTTTATGACTTACTCTATCTAGGTTGCCACTGCAAAGTATGTAAAAGATAAATGTGCAGGCATGACATATTTTGATGGACATTAATGCAGTTACTGTATAATAATTTTTAACAACAGTCACAAAAAGCAAAGAACGTGAATACATTTAAAGTGTAATTTTTCTTAGAGAGGTAATCCAAATTTATTTGCCTTTCATCTCGTTTTTAAAAAGTACATCAACAAACAAGAGACATATTGAATTTTCCAACAGAGAAGAATAAAACACATGTGTAAGGTATGCAATGTAGTTTTACACAGAGATAAAATGCATCATTATTCTAGTTCACAACAATCAGTATAAAAGCTTTGCATTTTATCAATCGAATCTCTCTCATCTTTCTTGTTACACCACATCATAAATTGTACGAAAAACTTAAGAATGTATATGAATGTACATAGCATAGCTAAGCTAAATAACTAACAAGTCCACTGAGATAAAAATGGAAACCAAGACGTGTTCCACTGCAACTAAACAATTCATCTTGTCATGTGAGACAAAATATAACTTGTACATCACCAACGGATAATTAAAACCACTTATTAATTACGGATGCCTAATATTGTGCAATTTCAATTTAATATTTAAGTATTAAGTACACCTATCAATTATTAGCTAATTCAAAATTGCTCGATATTTTTTTATTAACGAAAAATGTTTTTCGGATGTTTTGTTCTAGCTTTCTAAAATAATTTACTTTCTTCATCAATCTTTCTTTTTCTTCTTCCCAGTAGACTTTGGTTCTGGAGCTGGCTCAGCCGCTTTCCTTTTTCCTTTCGGAGTGTCCTGGGCCTTTCCTCCGGCCTGTTTTTGTTTCTTCTTGTCAGCCCTTTCCTTTTCCTCCAATTCTTGGTTTTCTCTTTCAATGAGTGTGATGAGAGTATTGCAACGTCGCTGGAGTTCCATAGCAGTCCTCGATTTTATAAACCAGTCAAATCTGAACTGGGGAGCCGCTCTATAAAATCGAAAAAGATGGGAAAGGACATTCAATGCAAAATTCTCTAATTAGGGAAGTAACTACTATTCATTACATTTTGGTTTCGTTACACTTAATTATTAACATACCTTACAGCAATCCTTAGTTCATCGTAAACATTCTCCTTGTCAAATCCCAACTTATGAAGCATGCATACCAAAAATCGGTCCTCCTCCTCTGTATAATTTTTACCCTTATTCGTTCCGTACGCTATACGCAACTGATGGAATGGAGCTCGGTAACGAGTCATTTTTGAATCCAGAGCTTTTTTAATACTGGTACGTCGTTGAATTTTAGCTTCACCTCTTTCCACCTGGGCTAATATCCTATCAATGTCTTGGAGCTCATGACAGCGTTCCCAGAAGACAGCACTATACTCGATAACTTCTTCCGGCAGTTTCCCCTCCACTTCTTTAGCTATATTTTCAATATCATCCCGACCGTATTTCTCACTGGCTTTAATGAACTGGTTGAAGTCACGTTTCGTCCAATTCGTAAATCCCTTCAATGGCATAAAAGTTCAGTAAGTTAATGAAAATAATGAGAATCAAATCTATCAATTTACTCCTAAAAATAAACTCACTTTAGCTAGAAGAGTATCTCTAAGAGACAACTTTTTTAATGCCTTGTTTCAGCATTCAATTCCCTCTTCTCATTCTACTCCTCACTCTGCTCGCCTTCCTCGGTCTCCCTTCCCTTACATAAAAAGGAGAGAGAAGTAGCAATAAGCTACAAACTCATTGTTAGTATTTTGCCGTTGTTGTATCACTTGTGTTGTTGTATATTACTCATAAACGATAAGGAAGCATTTGTACGTCATGTTGCGATATATTTCTTTTATTTTTTCAAAGTTTGTTTCAAAGTTCAATCCAAGAGAGAGAAAATTTAATTTATACATACTTAACACGAATAATGCTTAACTGTCAAGTCTACAGCTGCACCTATTTTTTAAATTCTTAGCTTATGAATGCACCCTTATTGTGCAAGGAACACTGACTCGACTGGGACGGGGACAAAGTGGAGGAATAGGCGAGTCATTTGGTATATATGGTATGTACATGAATGACGTGCCATAATATTCATGCAGCCGTGCAAGAAAAGAAGATAGCAAAATACGTGGTCGTGGTAGTGTTCTTGTTAGTTCTAAAAAGTTCTTTCCTACTTATCATGTGAAGGTATGATCAGTATGATGATGATGATGCAAGGCAAGATGCATAATAATTTTATTCACCTACAACCTACTACCTACCACCACCAGCATTCGATTTAAAGTTTGAACAGAAACGTTCGTGCTGCGCTGTTTGTTTGGTGTGAATTGTGAATGTACGGTTTCTGTATAATTTTTACATTACAATTACATACATATATGCAAGTAGCGAAAGCTTCAAATTGAGTACTGCTGAATAGCTGAACAATAGGCAAAGCTGGCGCTATTCCAGGAAATATGCATTAACCAGGAAAAGGAAAGAAGTGAGGAAAAAATCCAAAATAAAATTTATGCAAGAATAAAATTAGCATATTTTTGTTCCAACTCAAAATTTTGATCATTAGTTACATTTTTCATATCTCTATTTATTTCAAACGAAGTTTCTTTTCCAGTTAAATCAAATGAAATATATTTTCCATTGAAAATTCGTTGTCCTGATGAAGACACACAGCAAGGTGTCGAAACGTTGACAAATAAACTATGGTTCTATCAAAAAATATCTCAAACATCGTTCGATTCTCGAATAAAATTTTTGTTTCATTCACGTCCTTCGTTTATTTTATGTCATATTCAGTATTTCGTCTTTGAAAACTAAATAAGTATGTATAAGCGAGGGAAATACAAATACTCACAAATTTGAGAAAAGTAGGCGGTTATTATAAGTTATAAGGATCGGTCATCCACTTAAGATGACGGACAGACAAATCTAGACTTAATCCATGAGGAATGGGCTTTCACCACTTCATATTTTTTGTAGGTTTTATGTATTTTTGTGTTCCAAGAGAAGATAGATAGTAAATGTACACACTCAATGGGGCCGTGTATATGTGGTGTGTTTCATGTTTTAAATTTATAATTTTGCGTTTCGTGTCTTTTCGTAACTTGGTGTCTACCTACCGTGCTGTATGATTCATTCATACATACATTCATTCATGTTATGTTACGATAAGCTATTTAACCAAAAGGTGTGATTTTGTATTTTACAAAAACTTAGTAAACCGCATATTTGTAACGTTCTTTACTAATAATAATATTAGTATTAGATGCAGTATGCAGTACATTTTGTCATTCATTATTTTGTGCATGTTTGAGGTTGACCGTCCGTCTATTACGTCAACACGGCAACTGGAAACGAAAACTCCGTATTACAATAACAGTCAAATCGTGTTTTTATTACGGTTAATTACTGATCCTTTAGATCTAGCTGTGGTGCAATTTTGCTTAGCGAAAGCCTTTAAACCATTAAATTTTGATGATAACTCGACCTACTACTATTTATGAATACGTCATACGTTATCTAGAGCTAAAGAAATGTAATGATTTAAAATTGCATTTTAATGCTTTATTGGTTTGGTTTGCTTCCACACATTCGCAATCCGTTTGATCTAGAAATTACCTGGAGTTTATCTAGAGTTTATTCTAAAATTTATCGAAAGCTAAAATATATAAATACCTTAGAAGTTAAACGTAATTTTTTTATACATGAGACGTTCACTCCCGCACCCAGACCGGCGGCCAGGGGGTGGAGCAAGACCAAAATTTTGGTACGCGTAAAACTATGATCGTTTACATTGGCGGCGAGCGAAGCGAGCCAAAATTTTAGGTTTTTCGTTTTTTAAAGCCTGATTTGATTCTATAAACTACATCAAGAAACATACATACTATTCAGTTTGGAGAGCGAAAATTAGTCTCGTATTTGCTGTATTTATTTTTATATAAGGTGTGATCATCTCTTATAATTCCACCCTTCAATTTTCAGAAAAATTGATGCCACTGACATTCTATGAGGTTTTATGTTGAACACGCAACATAATCTTGT
>JAHZMT010001605.1:0-16970 GCA_027743785.1 Sinhomidia bicolor
CATGAGGGCTGGCTAAACAATGAAGAAAACAATTTGGGTACGATCAACGGAGTTGGAATTTTTTGCCACTGTCAGCCCACCCCAGATGACAACTAGATAAGCCGATAGCATGGTCTTCAAAGATTCTAGTAACCTTTTTCCCGTCACTATACTCTCTTCAAAAACTTGACATTTTTTTCTTCCCACTTTCAAGTCTCAAGATGAAAATGAGTTTATTTTTTTTCTGTGTAAAGATACTACATAATACATGTACCTATTTGTTTTTACTTGGTGTGTATGTATTCAAGGTAGTAGTGGGTCATTGTTCTATATCAACGTATGAGTCAACGTTACGTCAACTTTTGACATAAAAAATGAGAATACACAGACAGGGCGAGAACAGTAATAAAAAGCAAACATCTAAGAAAATGAGATTAATTAAACATAAAACCGTCAAACTCAAAAACTTTTTTTGTATCCGTTAATATTTCACTCTTCTAATCAAGTGATTATGGACTCTAAGATGTTTTTAAAATTCTTATATCCTTTGTAGACGCGTAATAGGTCTGTGATTATACAAATCCGGAATTAGTGTAAACAAAAAACGTCATTTCAGTACAAAACGGTATGGAATACGCATGATGAGTAAGTACAGAGCTAAAAGCTACCATTTATTACTAAAGACAATTCAAATATTATTAGCCATGTATTATCAGCTTATGAGCTTTTACTACGTGAAGCTTGCTATTCAGTCCGCTCTTTCTCCATGCTTACTCATAACAAGTTATAACAGAAAAGTTATAACTTTGGAGGTTAGCCATTCTGCATTGTGTGGTGTGTAAAGTAAAGTATAAACAAGGAAAATGCTGTTTTAAACGGAGATATGGACTGACAGACTTCTACTACTACTGTGGTTATGGATAGGGAGACTTTGAGCGCAGTACTACGTGAACGCATCTGGTTTTCTTTTCCTTTAGAACTTTTTCACACAGAAAATGGTCCATCCATCTATAAGTTAAGCAGGCAAGTTCAGATTGAGTCTGATAAGAGAATTTATAATCATTTGTCTAGTCATGCGTAAACAAATATGGAAATGTTAGGTGCGGGATAGAGCGAGAGAACATTATATTATTATCTCTCTTTTTTCATTTTTAGGTACAAATGTAGTCACATAGTAGTGGAGTTGGCAACCTTTCAAGGAGCTCTCCACAAAATTTTCTCTTTTAAATATTTATATGTAAATTACAATTGTGAACTTGATTGTACAGCACAACAACAAAATAGATGTAGCTATCTATCTCTCTCTTTCTCTCCACAAAATTATTGGGAACAAAAACTGCAATACATGAATTCTGTGCTTTTTTTGTGGCTTGCTGCAGTTGCAGTAAGAGAGGGGCTAGACTAGACAAAAGTCGACAAGTACCACAACCAACATGGTAATATGCAAGTGAGCTAATCCGTTCTTGTTATTGGGCATGTAAACGAGTGTGGTCATTAACACCTTAACGTGTCTCATCATCACCGTCATTATCAGCAACAAACAACACACAACATATTTTGATTTCTCAAATCAGACCTAATCAAAAAAACTTGGTTGGTTTTACTGTTGTCTACTAAACAGATCGTGTATTATCTCTTCTCCCTATGAGCATTTTCATTGTAATGGTTATGGGCAATCTAACTACTAATAACTATATAATAATATATTAGCTGCATGTGTGAAAATAAATACATAATAATTCTCTTTGAGTTCCTTTTCAAGATAAAATGTATAAAAGTAAAGCAAATAGAAACAACGCAAAAGAAGTACATATTATTATTATTATATGGACGACAGTAAAATGGAAGTTACTACTACTACTACTACTGCTGCTGTCTACTACTTGATATTCCAAGCAGACCATCAGATATCACAATGACAAGATTTCCTTTCTTAATTTGTCGTTCTCTAAAAACAATCCAGTTTTTCGTTTTGAACAAGCTACCACTCTTTTTTCGTTTCCCATTTTCTTTCTTTCTCGTTTCATGTCAGTTGTTGCAGTCTTTGCTACTACTACTATGTATACTTATCTAACCGAATTATAAAAAATGTACTTTACAGAAGAGAAAAAAAAACTTTTCCATCATTATTATCATCGTCCTCCTCTTTGAGTACTCTGTACTACGGAGTACTTTTCTACCTAAATACTATATATACACATACACCAAGTTATATATGCAATATTATTGAGATTTTTTAAAACCAGAACTGCTTATATGCATATACACACATATACAGGAAAATGAAAGCGTCATCACTGACAAAATAATAATAAATAATAATAATATGTAAGAGTCAAGAGAGCGCGTTACAGCACACACATGTGTGTTGCATAACAGCCTTTATATATACTTTTGCATGTCACTCATTGAATTACCACTGAATTATTCAAAATGCGCAGTGTAATAAAATGACAATACTGTGTTCTACTGCTATGCTGCTGCTGCTGTTGCATCTACAATTCAGTCTATTTTTTAAAATCTTTTTTTCCCTTTTGTTGCTTATTCAAGTCTATTCGGTACAAACGTTAAGACAGATCTCTTTTGTACTACTACTCTGGTGCAAACTAATTCTGTTGTGACTTCCTCTAAAACTACATTATCCTCTAAAACAAGCAAACTGGCAAATTTTTTTAAAAGGGCACTTATTACGACATGACACCAACAAATAATCTCGGCACGCATGTTATTTATTTTATGTAGATTATTGTATACACATTTCAGTTCACTTCTATTCATCTTTTTTTAAAGTGGGAATGTTGAAATGATCAGCGTAGGCAAAGATGATGTTTTGCTGAAGCTGATGCACTTTTTTTGTAGAAAAAGAGGATTCTTTTTTATAAAACAAAGACATTATATATTTCTAGTAGAGTGCGATAGAGAGGGAAAATATAGCTGTAATGTAACGTTAATGCAGTAGTTGAACAAACATCATCAACATCATCATTTTCTTTGAACTTTGTATTATCGCAGGATGATCAAAAACGTTCTCCAAATTCCATTGATGATTAATGCGATACCGATACGCAATTCAAAAGTGTATCATTTAATACTGCTTCTGCTGCTTGTTGAATTAAATGAAGCGATACAAATTATTATCAAAGCAATATGACGACGCTTTGCTTGCGGTAAGCAGCTAAACAAGTAGTCATTTTGCTAAATCCATTTGTTTTCTATTAGTTTTGTACGTCGCAATTAAAAGAAAGTAAAAAGAGGTGTTGCTTTTTGTGTTTTTAATCGTTGGGCTGGTGAATGTGTGTGTGTGTGTTGGTGTGGCTGGCATTTTTTTGTGCTGTTTGTTACTACGAGGTTAAACCTGTGTTGTTGTTGTGTTGTCGTCTCTCTCTCTATATACATATTGTATGATATGGCTTCTTCATTCCGTATTCATTCATGCTTTTCACTAAAGTTCTTTTGTTTTGACACCTGGTCGAATCAAAATAAGCTTGCTTTGATTAACTCCTTTTCAGAAAGCAACAACAAAGCCACACATGATAATAATAATGTACTACTCATGTGAGTGTGTAGGACATAGTTCATTTATATTACAATAACTAGCGGAGCTACGTATGCGGCAAGCAGCATACTGAATTGGCAATGTAGTCGTAGATGTAGTAGTAGCAGTCAAAGCTTAAAACAAGTTGTAAAAAAAGTTTAAGCATTTTTTTTTTCATATAAATATATAGGCACACATATTACTTATTAGAATACTACTCTCCGCAATTTTTTGATAGGCAATTAAAATATGTGTGTGTGCAAAGACATATTACATGCTTGTATGCATGTTTTCATGCTGATATTGATTAAGAGAGTGCCAGTTTTTAATTTGCTAAACCTTCATCATTTTTTTACTACATGATGCATCATCTTGAAAAGAAAATACAAAGAGTAATTAGAAAGAAATTAGCTAAACTGAAATACGACCTATTCTTTGCTCTTGCACATATAAACATATATTTATATAATATATATTATATATTCTTTCTTCATCGACATCTTATATCCTTGTAACTCATTTTATTACCAACAACAATAATCTATCTCTAGCTACTACTTGTCTGTTGTTTTGTAGAAAAAAATGTGCATAATATTAGTCTCACCAACCAACCACAAGTACATACCTATTATAGAACAGAATGGAATACGAGAAATGTCTGTACAAGTATCGGATTTCATGAGAGTGTAGACTGCTATATATATATATATATGCTTGAGATGCTCAGTCAAGTAAAATGCATTGGTTATGGTAAAGTAGTTTGTAGAATTTTTTTTGAAAAAATTCCCTCTCTTCTTTTTCCATTCACTTTGTTTATTTCTAAACGGCACTTCTTGGTGGTGGTGAAAAGAATGAGAAATGCTTTACTCAAATCGTTGTCGTAAGAAGAAGCGTTTATATGCATGTTGCTTTTGCTAACTGTTGTATTGTACGTAATCATGTAATAATATTTATATGTGAATTTATATTACGCTTCCCAGACTATAAACTTTTGGTTGGGTCTTGTTAGTTGCTGTCGTTGTTGTTGTGTGCATCATGATATGATGACGATGATGATGATTCTATATAAGGCTCAACTCAAACAACACTAACTACACACTTCCATCGCATAAATTTCAAAAGAATAGAAGAAGAGAGAGAAGAAAAACAATCTAATCTTGAGTAATAAGTTTAAGGCATGCATAGAGGCACTCTTTTTTCTTGCCTGATTCAATTGAAATAGGACACTCTTTTCGTCTGGAGAACAATGAAAACATAAATTATGACGGATAATTTATTAAGACCTCCTTTAGACACATTAAAAGATAAGGTGATGTAAATCCACTTAAGTAAGCACTACAACTACTCGTTTTGTTTTATTTTGTGACTGTGACTTTGACTGCTGCTGCTGCTGCAGTCTCTCAGCAAGCGTGGTGGCTTCAATTGTAGTAAACAGTAAGAAATTGTAATTAGTTGTCTGTCTTTAGCCAAAATTGATGAGTGTACCCCACTCTGGCCTAAACCTCTTTTTTATACTATGAAATGGGGTAATAGGAATAGAAAAAAAGCTTGTATTTTTAGACAAATTACTTTTTTATTTGACTAGAGTGCCAGTTTATATAAAAGGAAATGTATTCATGTTGTTGTAGTTGTTGTGAGGAATGATGATGGCTTTTAAAAATTAACAAGATTTTTTTTACCTGATCACATTCCGTTGATCGTATAAGATCCCTTTTGTCGTCGTTGATGACATCGTCAGGCTCTCCTTCTCCTTCATCCTCAGCACAATTGAATACCTTGACCTCATCGCAGTCATTTGGATCATCGGACCGGATACGAGCTGATGCGGCAGAGCTAGCACCGCTACTAGTGCTTGCACTGGCACTACTTCCCGCACTCACATGCGGCATTTTCTGTGATAGTGTCCAAGAGGGAGAAGAAAAAAAAGAAGAAAAAAACACATCATGAGAAAAATATTATTATTTGTAAAAACATAAATCTGCTCTTTATTTTTATAATCCAAGCGCACTTTATCTCTCATTTTTTTAAATAATAAACTTTGCTCGCCTCCAACTTTCTCATGCATGACGTTGATTAAAAGTTGCTATAAGACGAATAATAATAATAATAATATGTATATATGTAGGTTGTTCAGCATTGTGTCTATGTGGCTATTTTTTATTTAAAAAAAGAAATGCTGGTATTTTACTATAGTGCGCGTGTAAGTATGTAGTTGTGGAGTAATGTGCACACGGCAAGAAGAAGAAGAAGAAGCAAAAATAAAAATGCTTCCATCAAAGCGATTTTTACTGCCATATTAAAGTTGTCTTGCTAATTGTCTACGATATCACAAATTAGCAACATCCATTTAACTACAAACTATGCCAATGCCAAATCCCATGTAAAAACTCTCCTCTCGTCTGTTTCACATATATCAATGTTTCTTTTTTTAAATGCCCATATATCCATCCATGCATTCAATAAAAACATGGTATAAGGACGACGCATATCACTATTACTTCTACTGCTCAAAGAGTAAAAAGGAATGAATATTGGGCTACATTAAACAACATAAAAATTCTTGTAAACCTCATCATTCAAAAGAAGGCTTTTTTCTAAGTTGGCAGCAACACTCGTCGTTTACCAGCTGGAAAAGGAATTTGTTCGACATAGAAAAAAAAGAGCCATCCAAAGTACCACTAAATACTCCTACTGCTTATCACAATGAGCAACGGCAACAATTTATAATCTTTCCTCACTGATGCTTTTGCTTTGCTTCTCGAAAAAAAGTGCTGGCTGCCTTCTTGCTAATAGCCTGTTTGTATTTTCTATCTGTACTCTGTACCCTGTTTTCTTTTTCCAACTTCTTATGAATGGATATATGTATAAATAATACATGTATCGATACAGAATGTACATACATATTATTACTCTTGTGGGGAATGTTATAAATAAAAAATGCCTACAAATAACATAATAATATCTCTTACAACAGCAACTACTTACTCATTCAATGTAGTTATGTAGTATCAAACTATGCATTTTATTATTTGTTTGGCTTGTGCTTCAGATTCCAAGAAAGAAACTGCTGCTGCGGCATTTGATTCTTTATAAAAAGTGTCACCGCACGATGTGAATGCCAACCAGCCATGTCACGTCACTACATCTTAATCAAATAGAAAAAAGAAGAAGAGAGTAGTCCTACTGAAAAAAAACTGTCGGCCGCGCATTGCATTGGTATATCATCGTATCAAAATGTAGGAATACTTGATTACGCGTAATCACAAAAACGCAAGAGATTGCTACGTCCAGCAGTATTGTGGTTTCCGATTATGTCTAATTATATAATATATTGGACAAGTCTATTTTTATTTTAAAATAATTTATACTTTTGCAATTTTACTATATGACGGAAATCACTCTGTGTGTGTGTGTGTGTGCAAAACTGATGACACGTTCCATTTTGAAATTTTTTAACTGTAGAAATAGCTAATTAGGGAAAGACCAAAAAACGTTGGTGGAAAAGAGGGTTTCCGCCATTGACTTTGCGTTTGTAAAAAAAATGACTGGGTTTACAATCCAAATTGGTATCTAATCACAAATTGAAAAAAATACCGATAGAAAACTATATGACAAGCCGACTCCTTTTTTACTATTTTTGGTACAATAAAAAACCAATTTAGTTAATTAATGGGCAATTTGTTCACGAATAAAATTAGCTATAAACCGCATCCAATCTTGGGGCTAAATATTAACAAGTAGTTAGAGTAAAGATGACGCTATCATGATTATATGATATTTATATATTTTTTTATCGTTTTAATTAATTGCCAATCTTTGTCCTCATTCTAATTTAAAATAAGTTTGTTGCATGTATGTGCGGTCGGTTCAACATTTTACAGCAAATGAGACTTTCACTAGAGCACCAATAATAATAATAATAATGATATTCAACGAAACTAACTAACAAGCATAATATCATGCGTGACATCGGAAAAATCAAAAAAATTATCATGGAGCTTAACTGCTTTTTTTATATGAAACCTTAGGTGTCTCTTGTATTATATTTATACAAGCATTAGATATTGCCAGCTTATAAATTCAGATTCGCTTTATATGTGTGTTCCTTGTATACATACATACGTACATACTTGCCTACTTTTTATATGCTCCACTCATCTCTTAAAACATCACAAGAGAACTGTTAATATTTCAATAAAGCAGATATTATTGGGTTTCACATTCTACGTCATTTCTCGCATTACCAGACTACCTACATACCTAGCCGAATTGAATTAAAATCCATACTCCTCCAATCCAATCTCCAACAAGCATATTATACTTAAACTTGTACAAGCGTAATAAACAAAACCCGCAAAAATGCTGTTGTGAGAGATAAAGTGAGTTATTGATTATTATTAAATATTATTATTCGCTGAACGTTACACACGAGAGAGACGTCGTTTGGTTTGCTCATTGCCGTGTATTATTATTATTATTATTATTATTGTGTATCCGTAACCGCATACTAAACGCGTATATATTTTATGTGGCTGTTGCTGCTACAAGATTATAATAATAACTCGTATATATATTGCTGTTGCTGCAACAAACGCAATAAATAAAGGCATACAAGTCATAATATATTTTGAAGAGCTTGTAGTTCGCCCTCTCTTTTAATAATAATTCTCATCTCATTTGTCGCTGGCTGATATTTACCCTAAAACTGATATGATAAGGATAAACTAATCACATAACCAGAAAAGATATGAGAGCAAAGTGAAGTCGGGACGAGGCCACAAAGCATCATGATTTTGATGAGACGTTTGACTTTACATGCATTATGTAGCTTCACAACATGACATATACATAACGGCAACAACGAAATATAATATGATTATCTGTCATGTAACCAAATTCACATCAAGAAACACGAAATTAGCGAAATTTCCGATTTGTTGAGACTTATGCCCTAGCAGCAACTAACTCTTCTAACTACATCCACCGACTAAAACAGTAAAACACAAAATTAGAGTGTCAAATATGGCTATTTTATTACAACCGTTCAAGTATTTACAATGGGATGTTATTTTCCCTCCATCTAAAAACACTCTGTCGTCCCTCCTCACTACACAAATTTCCTCAATTTATTTACCATTTTTTTATCCTGAAAGTTTGTAAACTTTTAATGAGTACACTCCGCTGCTGCTGCTGCTGCTATACTACATGTTGTTGGCTGACTAGAAAATATAACATCTTTTCATCAAGATGCATTGTACTTTCTTTCTACACACAATGACTATGAGTAGAGTGAAAAACAGCAACATGCTCTTTTTAAATTACAATTAAATATCATGTTACATTTTACTGCAAATGGTGGATTCTATAGACGCTAATGTTTTGACTGAACAAGAACTACAGAGATTTTATTGTTTTTATGAGAGTACATTCCTTCCTGTAAATTGGTTTTGTGTACGGTTCTTGGAATGAGCGAAACCAGAGAGAGAGAGTCAGACAGAGAAAAGAACAAAAAATTGATGAAGGGTTTCGGGCATTATACATGTATGTTTTATGAGGGTGACACTGAAAAATATTGTATAATACACTATACAAGACACTTTATATACATCCCTACGTCCATACAACTTATGTATATACACATCTTCTAAGGCTTGTTAATATAAAAATTGCCTTGTACAAGGCGAGTATACATGTATGTATGTCTTGTAAAATGAGGATGTGCGAGCGAGTGTTCACTCCGTATTGTTATTATTATTATAACTTTCGGGTACATTTTTATGAGCATCCTCGTTGGTGTTTGTTGGGTATCTGAAATAAGTAGACTGATGATGATGATACTCTGTTTCACTAAACTTCTATTCTGGCAGCAGTGTGTTCTATCTTCCAAGAAATTTTCTGGTGGGTATGGCACGTAGCGTCAAAAATAATGTTCATGTAAATACATATATATATATATATATATTTATTTATTTATATGTGTAGGTAGGTATATATGCTCATCTACTACTCTGCTTACTATACACACGGCATTTGACATTTTCTTAGTATGAGTCTGTCCATACTACTGAAGGAATTCCATTATTTGATGTAGGACACTCTTTGAGAAACTTCCTTTTCTGAATGGTACTCATTTAGGAATCCTTCATATAATAATAAATGGGCACAGCGATTCTACTTGCTTGCTATATGACATTACTAATTCTATATATGCATGTCCTACTAGAACTTGTAAACTTTGCCAAACAACTTTACAACCTTTAAGATCATAAAGTATTATACATATTGCTGTGAACGGTAGATTTAAAATAAAATACCGATATAGTAATAATATTTATTGTACTCCAGAAATTGTTTTGGAAAGTGTATAGAATAGTATAGCAAAGGATTAGTAGAATGGTTGACGCATGGCTGTCTTGTATTGTTTACATTATATATATAGGAAAGATGCTCTTTTGGAATATTATTGTTTTTCGTAAAATAAAAATGCAATTGTCTAAAACTGAAAACAATAATTTCACGTTTCCTTCAACAATGTACAAAAAATCCATTTTTTTATCATAAAATGCTTCAGCTGGAAGTGATGATCAATAATAATAACTGATGGTAATTTAACTCTAATTGTCACTCAATTCCTAAATCTATATCGGTGATATGAAACTGATATGTATGTTTTTTCTCGTATCTTTTAAAAATTATTCCAACTTCACATAACAATTTTAACACTAAGCCTCTTCTCCGTCAGGTTGACAATACCATGTGAATTGTGAACTTGTGGGAATAATGCATGTAAAATATGCAGCTTATAAAGGTCTTCACCAAATGCCAGCGAGCAGGCTACATACAAACATGAAGATCATATTTCACGTGGAATCGCATGATACTTGAGCAAGGTCCATGATTTCAACTGACGGTGACAAGGACTTGAGAAAAAAAGTGCATTGGATATTTGGAGCGAAAAGTGGTACTAACCAGACGACCACAGAGATACAGGTGAAGAAAGAGAAGCAGCAGCGGTTAGTTACTCCATTTGCAATACTACACTACGTAATAATAATAATAATAGTACTAATGTCCTTAAACATCCAACAAGCAATGGATTTTTGTTGAGCATCATCATCATGAGCTTACAGTGCAAAATGATACCAACAAAAATTCCTTCCACTGAGATATCATTCATTACATTGCACACAGGGGAATCATCATGAGGCAACAAATTGTATTGTTTACTAAAAAGGGGTACTATATCGCATGAACTTACCGAATTTGTATGACTCTACAATCCGTTCCAGACAAAGAAAACAAAATGCTTAGACAAGCATAACAATTAAAAACAGAAACTAGTACAATTTTCTCATCACGATCATAATATACATTTACTCACAAAACTACTTTGTCGTCACTATACTGATTCACTCTGTAAAAAATATTTTACAGCTACTCTACAGAAGCTAATCAATATATATGTAATATATATATATATATCTTTCTCTCTTTTTAACAAAGGAGAATAAAACAAAACCTGAGACAAGACGGAGAAAAGAAGGAAACACTATGTTTTCAAAAGTACAAAAACGATTGTAATAACAAACTAACAAATAATTTCACCCCTTTTCCCAGAGTGAGCAATGGTTTGTTTTATACTATTTACTACTATACTTCTGCTACTAGCACAACTTTTGCTCTGCTTCTCTGTTAGTGCTGAGATGGTGCTGGAGGAACATCCGTTTATTTTAATGTGCTGGTTCTTGCTTACATCCAAATAAATGTTGAGAACTTCTTTTTACTAACCTAGCGTTTGTTTATTTTTTATCTTTTATGTTTAATCTTTCCTTCCTTTCGTTGGTTAATAAAACACGCTCGAAAAAACCTACATGTCATATTCATAATAACACATTTACGCACACACAAATTTCATACATAGTAAGTAGTAGGTGTAGGTTGCTACTAGTAGTAGTACGTGTGCAGTAAGAAACTTTTTGTGCATGGAAATGCATGCTCTCGATATTATGTACTTTTTTTGTTTGTAGACTTTTTACAGCAGAGAGGAATGCGTGTGTGTGTGTGTGTGTGTATGATGAAGATGATGAATTCACATTCACATTACCACTTTCCAGATCGTTTGTGGCGTTACCTTGCTGAGAATGCATGCAATTTATTTTTATCTGTGCACTATTTTGTTTATAATCATGTTCTTTTTTTTAAATCCTTTCAATTAACAGCTTCTTTAATTAGCTTTCTATTCATTCACTAGTTTTTACGAGTAAAAATGCTTTCTTATCTTGTCTACCACAATAATTCATGCAACATTGACACTTGACACAGGAAGCAATAATCATACCAGCTAATTTTGAAGGTGAAACAGACAGGCCACCAGCAAAAACAACCGGCAAATAACTAGATTTTTAACTAACTAAGCAATCACCATATCCAGTATTCACAATATACAGTAGTTTTACGATAGTTGCTTTTTAAAAAAACTCTGGCAAATAACTTGTTTTTTTTCAATTCTAAAATATATGTATCCAGTGCGCTTGGTTTGTCTCAATTTTCCAGACAGAGCAAACAGATGAAAATTCAAACAAACTGCTTATTACTCTGTACATTTAATCTACAAGCGACATGGTAGTGGCTTGAGGTGAGAATGTAATAAGACTTGTGTATTAAACAGTGCAAAACAACGAAACTGTCACCAACTGTCAAGAGAAAATACGGAAAGAATATTTTCACAACCATGCATGCGTGCATACATGTTACACCACACGTTCATGAGCAGCACTGCATAGGTAATACCACCAAAACTGCAGCTTACCAAAGATGCATGGCTTTACGTGCCGCTCGTTCTAGGGGATGACCCTAATACAGTTCGTTAGCAGCAATAAATATGAATTATTGTTTATATTTTATTGAAAATTGTATACCCATTCACAGCAATTTACTATTATGCGTTTTTTTCACAGGTGACAAATTCATGAGACAATCACTTTAAAATGTTATTATCCTAAAAATTCCACAAACTGTCATTACAGTATCATTGTCCTTCCAAACTGTTTTTTTACAAAACTTGGGGGTTGGTAATAAATATACCATGGGTATAATAGGTTTTCAAACAGAACAAAACTATCCTGATGTCTCACGGATCATTTGTAAATGTCAACGTCAAATTCTTCCTCTGTTTTCTTTCCATGATTATCGTAATGAAATCATAAGCAAAAATTAACGAATCCAACTTTGCAGGAACACCAAAAAATTTGATTCCATGCACTTATTCCATTGCTGCTCGTAGTAAAAGAAACCAAACAACAGCAGCAGCCACGGCACTGGCAGAAGTGGCAGCAGCAACAACGAGAACTATTTTGCCTCTGCTTCTTTTTTGGAAAACGTAAAATTTAACAAGGTCCATGAAGGCGCAAGAGAATAAAGTCGTGTGGTATGGTATGCGGTATTTTGTTGTAAAAACGTGTTTTGTAATGAATATTTAACTGGTACAGAATGGATGTACACAGTCCCAGCACTTGACTAATACTAACGAGGTGGTCGGACTCGTCGCCAAAACCCGCTGATAGCTCTAAAGCTTTACTTTACTTACTTTGCTCTCTGTTCTTGTTGTATGCTTGTGTATATAATAATAATATACACAAGCACAAAAGGAGAGAGAAAAGAGAAGAAGAAGAGAGAGAGAGAGAGACCATGCACACATCATCATGCGATGCAAGCAAAACACCCAAGTACTTACTTATACTACTATGTACTTGGTTTCTGTTGTATATATAAATTGTATGTATGTAGTAGTAGTAGTATGCTTACTTACTTTGCTTAGGTAAATGAATGTTAACTGTGATGTGTGAGTAAAAAGAATACTGTATAGAGTAACTAAACCAAAAAAGATCTTTTTGGCTGTGTGTGTGTGATGTGGGTATATACATACACACACACTTTAATATATTTAATATCATCATAATGCTGCTGTTGCTGCTCCTGTGGTGCTGCTGCTACAAAGAGCATGTATATATTATAACAAGAAGGAGCAGAAAAACGAATGAGAGGCAAAGGCAAAAAGCAGCAGCAGCAACAAACAAACAGCAGCGACAGCGGCTTGAAAACTCCTTATAGCATGTTGTTTTACTGTAGTAGTTTAGTTTACAAAGTAAAATGCTTTGCTTGCATACTTTACTTCTTTTTTTTTCTTCTTCGTTTTCTGATGTTGTCGCTTACTAACTGCTGTTGGACTTTTCAAGTGTACATGTGGGTATGGATGGATAGTTGATGGAATTGGAATATATAGTATTATGGATATCAAGCTCACGACCGACCAAAAAAAATATGATAATATTCACAATTCGTCATCACATCATCGGATTCAGTTCAGCAGTCTGTTTTTAGCTTAAGAAGCAGCATAAAAAGAGGCATATCGTCTTATCGATGAATTTTAAATGGGAACTATTTTGGCATTGTGAATGTAAAGTGTTTTAAAATATGATGATGAGATCACGACAAAATTTTTATAGATATACATACATATATATATGCAATTTTGCTGGATGTTATTTTAGAAAATTTGGAGTTTTACGTTAACATATAAAAAGTATAATGTTTTTTAGCCCTTGGAATAATGACAGTAGTAGTGTTTTAGTTCAAACAAGCTTATAACTAGCTTGCCAGTTTAAAAAGGGATAACTGCAGGAAAATGCATTTATTACAAGGTGCAATGTGAAAATTGTAAAAAAAGGAGAGAATAACTACCATACAAATAGGATCATAAGTATACTTTTTTTCTTGTTTAAAACTTTTTTATCTAGTTAGATTTTCTTTATAGGTATGCATTTCAAGATGTGTATTCATGCACATGTAAATAGATCAGTACATACATACATTTTGTTGAATCTCTTATGTGTAGAAATAAGCATATTTAGGTATATGGGTACATATATATAATATATAGATATATATTTTTAAAAGTTTACTTACATGCTTTTTTGCTGGAGAAGACACGAGTAAAGAAGACGATGGAATGTTGTTGTTCTAACAATGGAATATATATATATACGTATATATATACCTATGCACTAGTTGTTTAAAGAAAAACAGCAGCAAAGAATGGTGGTGGTGAGTTTCTGGATGAACGTTCAATTGTTGGGTAGTTGTAGTAGCATCATCATCATGTATGCAGGTCTGTTCATTTTATTATTATTATTATTATGTTTCTTGTACATGTGCATATATGTCTTTATATATGTATGTATATATTAGACAGACAGACAGACTCACAAGTAAATANTACATGTGCATATATGTCTTTATATATGTATGTATATATTAGACAGACAGACAGACTCACAAGTAAATAAGCAAAATGCGTCCGTAGTAGTATTATTATTATATCCAGCGGTTCAAATATAATAGGTAGTATTATAAGATTATATTAGGTATTGTGTATACATCCAGTTTTTACTACAACAAAGTTCCTTAGCTTTCTTGTTTACGTATGGCCTTCTTGCTATCCAAGGTCTTACGATGTACTTCTTCATTTCAATTTCTTTGACTCTCTCTCTTCTCTTTTTCTTTCTGTAACTCAGTTAACTAGTTGCTTCGCTTCACTTCTTTGTGTATGTTTTTGTATGTTTCTCTTGGACTATATAGTAGATTCCACCAAACAGGGAGTATAGAAGTATGCAGCAAGTGAGCTGAACAAGAAGTGTATCCATCTGCATTTTATATTACATATATTCTACTTTACTCTTCTTCGTTTTCTTCTTCTTGTTCTTGTTCTCTGTTCCTATTTTTTTCTCCCGTTTTATGTACTTGTATTTATGTTCAACTCGACTGCATGAAAACTTTCAATAACCACATGGCAGGCAAACTAGTTAGTTCAGAGAGAGAGAGAGAGAATAATATCATACCACTGCCGTATGTGTGTGGATTCACGTTATTATATACTTATATTTGTGAAACCAGCCTTCTTGTTGGTAATAAGAATAATAATAATAATAAGGCTTGAAAACGATTTAGCTTTGTTGGAAAAGGTAACGAGGAAACGAAAGACGCGACAACCAAGAAACAAACGACGTCCCTAGTAGTCCCTTGCTTGCTTGCTTCTCTTTACTTCCCTACAAGTTGGGTTTTCTTCTTCACGCACAACTTACAGTGGTGGCGATAGTGGTGGTTGGTGAGGTAGGAAAAAATAAGGAATACGGAGTAATGAGTAAGGCAGCAGCAACATGGATCTTCTCGAGTATCTTTGTGATTATGAGTGATGATGATGATGGTGGTGGTGAGGAGACGGGAAGGAATGAAGGGATGGGAATAATACGGTCTGACATTAGCTGTGGTTGTGTTTTCTTCTTCTTATTGAGTTTTACTTGCTTCTCTGCTGTTGAGTACCTCTTCTTCTTTTTCTTCTCTGGTTCTTCTTACTATATAATGGACGTTGTGGTATAAATTTCTGTGGTGGTACGGAGAAGAATGACGAGTTTTTATGAATGCAGTAAGATAGCAAGTTAAGAAAAGGGGACTTTGGTTTCTTTCCTTGAATTGTTGACGTCAAGTATCTTAGGATGGAGAGCGGGGAGCGAAAATGTGTATGTGTGTGTGTAATATGGGATGATGATGTATGATAAAGAGCAAGAATTTTTTTTAGGAATAATAATGTATGTAGGTGTAGCTTTTTACGCTCGACAAGAAGACCAAGGCTCACTGCAACACGAAAACGATTATTGTTTGTTGACTATATTAAGAATACGAGTATACAGAGGAATGCGAGTGAACAAGTATACTGTGTACACTGCTTGAGAGAGAGAAAAAAAACTCTGAAGGAACAAGGAACAGAGAAAGCCTCAGGGGTTTCGTTCCTTAGTGTGTCGAAATTCTTATTCTTCTTATTTTTTTCCTTGTTGTAAATTGATAGCAAAGCAGGTATTCTTACTATTATTATTATGGTGATGTGGTAAAGTATAGTGGTTAGAGATTGAAAAAAGCTGGAGAGAAGGAAAAAATGGAACTCTGAGGAATAAAAAATGGTAAAATCATGGAATGAGTAAGCAAAATCGGACGTGTTCTATTATTAGTAATACTTTTAGTTGTAGACGCTTTTTATTATTGTACTTTTCGATAGGTATCTTGCGGAATGAGTGAAACGTAGTACGCCGACTTCTCTCTGTTATTATGTGAGTGAAACAATGAGGATGGCGAAGAGAAAAGAGAAGTGAGTGTGTAAATGCGACGAGAGGCGAGATGAGAATGATGGTTGGCGATATATGATGATGCTGCTGCTGCTGTCGCTGCTGCTGGTTTTCTCGAGCTTGCTGTTGAGATACTCTCTCTCACTCACCGACAACGACTGTGTCTGTTAGAACAAGGAGTAAGTATGACTGAACCGAACCACGGGTTGATCCAAACTTTGTTACCGTTGAACCTTGTTAAGGGAGTTTTATCCATAAAAATGATGATGAATATTTTGTGT
>JAHZMT010001606.1:3048-13956 GCA_027743785.1 Sinhomidia bicolor
TCAATATTCAACCTTTTCCAATTCAAAAAGATCTATTTCAATGAATTATCTAGTCTAAAAACAGTCATAAATCCATATCAAACTGTGCATGTAGTGCAGCTACCGTTATTACACACATTGTTCTTGTAATCCTTTACCAGAAGAGAGTGCCATTTAAGAATACGCCCAGCAGCCCAGAGATATTCAAGGAATGCATAAATATACAAAATTGAACAAGATAAATACAGATATACATACAGGAAAGGAGGACACTAAATAACATATCGGATGTCACCATCTTACGATTTGAAGAGTATATATTTTTTGGAATATCTGCTTTATCTATAATACTACTACTACTACTACTACGTAATTGAAAACTATGATCCTGGAAGTAAAACGAGCAACTTTCTCGTAAGAAAAAAATATTTCATCGTAACGAGCTAATCCGTTGCAGCATCTGATATGGGAATGATATTTTTTACTGATTTGTTTAGATGCTCGCTTCGAGAGCTGGGTTTTGGAACCAGGAAAAGTTTTCTCTTGCCAGAAGTCAGACTGTCAGACTATTGGGTAATGCCTGTGTATCTTCTACATTACATTCTGCATCAGCCCCAGCCCAACCCACCCTTTACGAACAAACGCATAATAAATAATATGAATGTGACATTAAGTTGCTGTAACTGAAAACTGGATAGTCATTTAGTGGAATGAAACATAATAAGTGGCTAAACGAAATATGATACCTTTTGATTTTCCTACTACACGACTTCCTTCTCCTCATGTTTGCCTAGTTTGGCATAAACAGCCTTTCTTCTGCTGTTATGAAAATTGTGTCCATGTGATGATGATGATGATGGAGCTCCATAATAACTTTCTATTTTCCCTCGTGTAAGTCATGAACCATATTTATGCAATGTAATACGTTTCAGTTTACGTGACTTTCAACCAACCAAGGATCGTGTTTCGCCATTATTACGCATTTCTTCTGTAGTTTGCGTGTAGTTTTATGCGCTTTAGATTCTTTCACTGTATTCCACAATTCAGGGATAATTAGAGGAATAATCAACGCCTTGGATTTCTACAAACTGGGGAATATTGTGAATTTGAAACAACAGAAACAGGCATAACAACATGAGCAAACTATACATACACGGCCAGGTTCTTGGTGACTTTTTTTGTCTTGCTTGTTTCAAATCTCTGGTTAAATTCTATTGTGCCAGCAGTTGACTATACCTACGTATGTACGTGTAAGGCAGTTTAAGCCCGTAGTAGCTACTAGTAGACGTCTCATTAGTCATCACGAGGCAATTTAATTAAACTAGTTCCCTTCAAGATTCTATTTCAAGTGTTTACTCACAGCTTAATTTACGGCACTGCCATTGTGGATTGTGCATGTCCTGCCGGCCGACGACGCCACAGCCTGTGTGTAGGTATGCGTGTATGTAATGCAGTTAGCTGGAAAACTCAACAAAGGCCTTGTTAGTATAGTAGTTGTAGTAGTAGTTACATCAATGACGATTCTGAGTAAATAATATTATTATGCTTTCTTTCGGCTTCAAATGTACATAGTGTTTGAGCAAACGTCTAAGTACATTTTCTTAATCTCTTACATCACAACGGAAATGTATGTATACCTATGCCTACAAAGACATTGCAAGGTGTATATATAAACTTTTTTTTTCTATTATACCATTAACTGTAAAAGTGAACAAGAAGCTAGGCTCTTCTTACTACTACCCAACATTCAGATGAATATACTTATTACTTATGCATGCGACGTGTAGCTTGCTTGCGAGTTTCTAGAAACGATTACTTTCTTCGTTGTTTCCCATCTTCTTAAAAATCTTTGCTATCTTTTGTTTGTTGTGGTAATTTGCAAGTTAAGAAAATTGAGAGCAATGATGACCATTTTAGTGAAATTTATTTAACTTTTTTTGTGCCATAAATGCTGCAATGACTATTTTAAAAGTTATGAGGTTGGTTGTCTTGTTGTGCAAGAGTTTATTTTTGGCATCCCTCACTAATAAACCAAGGAATGTAATAGGATATTACAGCAAAGACTTCTTAGAAAGAGGATTACTATGTGTACTTTATTCGGGCGGGAGGCGAGGTATATTGCAATGCTTTCTGGAGACAGCCTGACTTTAAAAAATGTCGGAAAAATGTAGTTGCCTGTTTTTTTTACTAGTTCAGAAATAGGAAATTTCCTTCGTGTACATACTTTGTCGTCGTCGTCGGTACAGCAGCATATTCTACGACATTTTTTTCTAACCATTATTATGAAAAGGAGAAAAAATGAGAGTTAGGCAATGAAGTCTCTACGTGCTAAGCTAGCTCAGCGCTGTGTGTGTGTGTGTAATAAGAACAAAGTCAACAGTCACCAGCAATTACATTCTTCATGTGTCTGTCCTACGGCTAAACATATTTAGTGCAGCTGAAGGACAACTACACGCAGTCTAATGTAGAGAAATGACGATTGTAAAAAATAATACATATCTAACCTAAATGTAATCTAATACTACCGCCGCGTGTGCGACATATCTTTAGCAGTTTAATAAGTACATGCAAGAACGGTTCCAACTCCAAGTTTTCCATGTACATTTTATTACATGATACCTACTTCTACTTAGTATACATACTGTGCAAATGTCATGGATTGTTGTTGTTGTTTCTATCATTGGTTTATTCTTTGAAAAAAATAACAGGAAAAACACATTTCACTTGCAGCAGTAGCTTTCAAATGTAGAATCCCAGCTCAAAGCCAAAGCCTTTTGGAACTGTACTGTTGTAGTAAGCTGGTACAGTACTATATAAAAAAGGATTTTTCTGCAAAGCTATATAACCTATTTTATATGTCAGAGGAATACGCAACTGTTCTACTAATGAATAATCATGTTTTCTTGTCTGCTACAATATCCTTCTCACACAAAAATAGATGATCTGACCTGACACGCACAGACAAGCTAGCAATAAAGTTCTCAAGGGGTGAACAGACAAATTAAATAAATAACCACGCGCCGCCTACAACACAACATAAAAAAGAGATCCAACAAGTATTTATTTCTCAACTTGAGAATTTCCTTATTTCTTTTCAAGTTTACAAAAGCACTGAAAGAAAGTGATCATTCGAAGAAAAAAAAGAGTATAAAACAAAGACGTGATTGCATTGTCGGGTCAGCACAGCAGCGTGAGTATGGTTGAAGAGCGAAATAACATTCAATACCATATTCTCATAACAAGTATCACATAAGTAGCAAGTTTGTGAGTTTAATGGTTGTCGAAGAATATTGTTATTTTGTAAAAAAAACTCTCAAAATGCTGCTACATGTTGTGGGGTTTTTTTTGTAGTGTGCAGTTTGTGTTGGTGACAACTTTGCTAATGCTTGGAGTAGCGTGAAAAGAAGAAGAGGACGGGGGAAAACGGACGCCCTCGCTTCGTCTTCTTCTTCTTTCCTTTTTCCAATTCCACTGAACGTTATACGTATTTATTTGTGTTGCTCACATCACTGCACCATTTCACAAGTCGCGAATAAAAATTGTCAACTAGATGGATATACACACAAAATAAATCTTGAGAACAAACGACAACGAATGCAATGCTACTTTTTTATTCTTTGATGGAGGCAAATGTGCACATGTACGACGTGTTTGTTTATGGATTTCTTTACTACTATGCTGGCGTGGCATGAACATTCTTTCAGAGAACACATATATAAAAAGCACTGAGAAGAATTTATAACTACAATTAGCCGCTGCTCCAGTAAACTTAACAAGACGCACGCACAAAAAAATTTTCATCGCAGATGGAAAAGTTTTTTTTTGTTTTCATTCAAGTCAGGAAGCACGTGAAATACAAGGTAGGACAGCTGCTGGTTGAGTTGTTCAGCATCAAAGAGAAATTGTGTGAATGTAATGAGAGCACAAAGTAACTCTTAAGTCACTGGTTTATCATCATCAAGTCTCTGCATTTCTGAGCTTCTGTCTAACAAACACAGAGTATTGTCAGTATTGTTAATAGAGTGAGAAGGAGAGTGATATAGAAATCTCATTTCATTTTGTCTTATGTAACACATCTCAAAAAATAGGTACATATAACATACTTCTTCTTATTAATAAGTACGAACGAGAGTTAACAGTTGAAATAGAAGGAAGATGCGATGTGTGTCAAAAAAATCTTTGCAATGTGTTTTCTCGTAGTTTATCTTTTGTTCTGATGAAAGTCATGAAATAATGGCTTCTTTCATTTTTATCATGGAACTCCTGGCATCTTGGAAGTTTTGATCTGCTTTATTTCAAGCGCAGATTTTTACCAATTTCTTTTTTTGTTTTTCTTTATTACAAAGTACACATGTATATATATTTATACATACATGCGCATGTGAGTATTTATGAACAGAGTTTTATGCGAAAGTAAAAAAGTAGCGAATGTTGTAGATAAGTGAGAAACAGGATATAAGATAACTTGTAGTAAAGAAAGGTAGTATACAACATGGTTGCTCAGAATATATTCAAAATATTATGGAGGAAGGGTGTACTTGATTGTCTGTTGTGATTGCGTAGGTAGTACTTTTTCTTATGTAAGCCCACAACTTTCAATGCTGTAAATGAAAAGTTTAGACGTTTCACAGGAAGTTTTTTCTAACCTTGGATGTTTCCCTGTATTTTACCGCCTAGAGCGATATACAGATTTTGAAGCTTGACTTTGCGACGATATTGTGAGGTGGCAAAAAGCAGCAGCAGCAGCGTCTATCTCCTTTTTTGGTAGAAAAAAAATCTTATAAAATAAATGTCGTAGAGGTTTTTGCGCATTTTCTTTTCTTTCAGAAACAGGCAAACTGTCAGCACAATCATTTATAATAATTCTGAGTATCTCAAAGTATTTATTTATTGTTGTGACAGGTTTTGCATGAGAAAACATGGATAATGGAAAGGGGAAACGGGTGTAGAATTATTGTTAGTCTTACAAGTAGTAGCACAGACGCACAGACAGCACAGCAGTAGCTGTGTTCCAAGCGGAAGCACTTTAACTTTATCGCTTCCCATAACTCAACTAACACATTATATGTTAAGCACACACACTCGACTCATTGTACAAGTTAAATTAAAATTTAACTTATACCATAGAAAACATGCAGTTGTAAGGTTGCATCTCTCTCTGTCCTCGAGATTGCTCTTATTGATGAGAGCATAACTTTCCCCAAGTTTACAATTCTCTCTATTGCTGACATGTATGTATGAGTATTCAAGCCAAGTTCTTCAAAAATATGAGCAATTTGTAAAGCAAAGTAAACATAAGATCTATCCTGGTAAATGTAATATAACTTGTTGGTTCGCTGAACTTTAATTTTACAGCTTTTTAAATTGATTCGCTGTGGTTTCTAGTGAGTATACAACGAGAAGAGCTGAGGATACTTAACAGTTGTACGCAAAAACAACGAAAGCAAATTATTGAGAGTTCTACGTAACCCGACCAAATTTAGAAAATCCTAATTTCCTCTTCTTTATTATGTTCGGGGTAGTTCTTTAACCTGCCTTGCCTGCCAGATATTGTTTTGTTGCTCTATATCCTATTCCCCAATAAGGGAACACCAATGCCAACAAAATTAGCTTGAGAATGTCATAAACATACAAGACTTTTGCCTATATTTATATGCTTTGGTACCCTTTACAATAAGACCTTTTCGTCTACTTACTTTAAAAAATCACTTTCTCTCTGCAAATCATGTGATTTCCCATTGGATCGTTATTCTCACTGCTCATTTAAAACAAATAATATGTGAGTTCAAGAGAAGGAAAAAATGTTCAGAGGATGCTGCTTTCATGTAATTTTTCACGTTTAGCTGGATTTTATTGCTATATCTTCGTGTCACTTTTTTCTCTTTAGATTCCACCATGTCATGCGCCATCAAGTAATGGGTTGCTTCTACGTGTCAAAATCGTACTTTTTAACATCCAATTCTATTTACGTACCTTTCGACACCAGTTGACAAGCAGGAACCGTATCTTGTTAGCAGCTCATCTTAACAAGATGTGATGTATGCAAATAAATTCAACAGCTTTGCAAAAACCCAACTTTATTTAATTTTCAGAGCAGAAATTGAAAAATCATTTGAGTATAAGGACCATAAATGTTGTCAATACTTTTTTGCTTTTTTTGACACTTAGCAAATACAAAATATTACATTTTACATTGGGCAAACGATGAAAAGTGGAGACGGGGAAAGTCGAAAGTGAAATATTTCAGAAAATAACTTTTTTTGTGCACATGCCTACTTCAGCCAGCCTTGCTGCTTACGCACAACAGCTTGCCATCAGCAACAGTTAGGTAGAAGCTGAAATAAAATTCGCAGGGAAATATGCTGTAAATAGAACGCGGAAAGTGTACATGAAACGGTAAATATTGCAAACATTTATGCGCTTATAAATGCCTTTATATATACCTGTATTATGATTTCCCTTATGGAAAAATAAAATTCCCAGCGTGAACATTTTTCTTTAGAGGAAAACATGAAAAAAAGAATATGAAGATTTTACTTTCACTCGTTGATACCATTTACTTTATTTAAAATTGTTGTTCTTTCTCACGCTATTATACAAATGTGCTCTATGCAAATATCAAAATGTATTAATCAAAACCCAACCAACCATCTCATGAGTAAAAAATAACAGCGTAAATAAAAAAAGCTGCGCCTCTTCACTGTATTGTGGCCAAAGGTCTATGTTTATCCTTTTACTTCAACAGTATTTACACATGACGACTGTAAATAATATCATGAATCGAACTGTAGCACAACAGAGTCATGCGTTTGTTAAAAACTGTACATAATTTATGTATATACATATTATGCTGTGTATACACATTATGTATGCACTACGTACTCTTTTTAAGTATTCTCAACTCATCTGCGGGGTGAAAGCTTTTTGTTACATTAACTTGTCGACGCTTCCGGTTGGAAGCAGAAAATAAATCAGTTTGTAGTAGATGTGCTATGCTATCCAAATGGGCATGTTTTTTTCCATGCGTATAATATTACAAAATGGTAATAGTAACGAATCATGTTCCAGAAAAAATTGTGCACAAAGCACAAAGAGTGCGTCATAATGAAAAAAATACTGTTAAATATTTACAAACGACGAATAGAACCAAATACTGGTTGGTGGCTATTTCGTCGACAATGTAAGCACGCACGCAGACAGGACTAAAAAGCTTATAGGCGTTTTCTTACGTTACTACAAGTAAAGGTAAAACATGTAGTAAAACAAAATCAATCCAGTGTCACCGTCACCTCTTTTGACTAACATTTACCAAAGAAGTCTGAAATACCCCAAGAACAAAAGCAAATATTTTCTGCTCCGCTTATTCTGAAAGGAATATCTCTGCTTCCTCCATTTCCCACCGAATGTGTCAACTTCTTTTGCCCCTTTTGTTTATTGAAATGCCACATGCTAGAAAACTGTGGATTCTTCTTCACTAGTCGCCATCAATTGCCGGAAGGAAGCAATACTCGAAAAGAGTGAAAAGGATGTTTGAAAAAGTCAAAGTTTCTTATTTCTTGTTGAATAGTCAAGTTTTTTTTTGAAAGTGGCAAAGCTTACTGGGAAAATGGTTTGTAACTTTTTGGTTGTCTCCTCTTGGGTTTTAAGAAGGGATCAAACGTCATTTCTCTCCCTTTTCTGTCTTTATGTGCATTCACCCACCATTCACTTTACTTCCAAAGAGAGACCAAAAGTGCTTTCGTTTATTTGCATACCATTCTTCTCAAATAAAATCTTATGTTCCCCGTAAAAGTGACGACAGTCTTTTATTACAGTCGCAGCACCAGCATGCATAGCAGTTGTGTAGGAGCAATTTTTAACATGAATTTGTATAAGGTTTATATACGTACTTTAGAAAAAAGTTACATAGCAAAAAGAAAGTGCCCAGTAGAGAGAAGGGATTTTTTTCTGCTTCAAGAATTCTTCCATTTGGGTGACAGGTAACTTACAAAATTACATGAAAATAAGGATTTTATTTTTCATTTCTTTCGGCCTATTATCCTTAAATGCTAAACCATTACCGTTATTACGTGGCATTTTTTTGTGAATCAAGTTCAATGCTGTAGTACGAGGAAAAACAATCTCAAGAGAAAGAAAGTAGTGAGTTTGACTTGATTTTATTCTTTCTCTTTGTTTTGCATGTTTGATAACGGTGGTGCATGTATGGCTGACTATTTAAATTTTCAAAGGATGTCGAAAGAACACACCATCACCAGTCGTATCCGTGTATGGTGTCTGGAGTGAAGCATTATTGAATGGAGGTCATGTTCGTATCCATCTGTTTTCCACTAATGCCATAATGAGGTATTAAGAAACCTTGAGCATATTTACTTTTCCAGAGCATAATGTACGATAACTTCCACCGCGAAATCACCATCTGTCATGAGTCATGAACATGAACTCGGCTGTGTGTGTAAGTGTGTGTGGTACATTCTTGAGACTAAAAATGTCTACAAACGGAATAAAATTAAATGTGCTTTCAACTTGACAGATGGATGTTGAGTGAAAACTGTAAGGGGAATGTAAGGTATGTTATTTGGTACTGAAACAGTAACAACCCTCCCGTATATAGAGGATAATTAGTGTCAAGCATAGTACTTATTTGTAAATAGTAGGTCGCAGTAAGTAAGTAAAACATAAATTTGTGCATGTACACATGTATATATGCTAGTTAGATGGCACAAGTCGCATGCACACTAAGCCAGATGAAAGCATGTTGGAAAAATTATGAACAGATCAACAATCGGAACCTTGATAAAGAGCAAAAAACTGAGCCACTTACGATTTATATCAAAGCCAGGGACCGTAGCTGGACATGGGCTGACTGCAGTCATTCCAGCTTCAGTTTCGTTCCAGCATGTCCACCCGTCAAATATTTTTGGACAAACTGCAAAGTAAGCATATAAATAATATCTGAAATTGAACACATGATATATAAAAAAAATTGGACAGAAATATAGTAATCATATAACTGCTATAATGTTTGCTGTAAACAAAGTTTACTAACATAATTTCTTTTTCTTGCGTCATTTTTAGGAAGTGTTTAAAAAATTATGCTGACAACGAGTAAAAAGTGTGTCATGCTGTAGTTGGTAATGACTATAATTGCCAATACCATCATATTAGTCCATGAACTGAAAATGTAGATATTTTAGCATAGGTATATATGTATCTACACAAAGTCTGCATTATGTGAATTGGGAATTATAACTAACAGAATTTGATGGGGTTGTGAGTCATTAGCATTCAAAGAGCTTGAAATGAATTAACAAGCTAAATCTGTGAGTGACAGAAACTTTTAAAGCTATAAAACTACTGTTAACAGAAGTGAAACGTTTGCGACTATGTCGTCACGCAAGTCACTTAAAATAATCTTAAAATTTTGTGTGTTAAAGTTTTTGTATCATTTTCTCCAAGTAAAACTCTGACAATCCTACGGACGCGTATGAAAAGAGGGGAATTACTAAAAGCAGCATCCCACACCCACAAGCAACATCTCTTGTATTTTACGTAATAAAGTTTGATTTTTAAGGCATTATGTTAGGATTACAAAATGTCAATTTTTTTAGTATTGTCCTGATATTCTAATCGGACCTAATCTTAGATATATATGAAGGTATGAAAATGGTGTTTTGAGGTTTTAGTAAGTCCTTGAAAAGAGACAAGCAGTGATGGGATTTATTTGAGGCCATCCGTATAAAGTGCATTTACATGAATAGGTAGCATTTTATGCTGTTCATATTCATTCATATTTCAGAGACTCATGCTAAATTCTCTTGGAGCCATTTTCCCGTTATTTGCTCTTATCGTAGTAAAACGGAACGCAATGAATGAGTTTTAGAACTTCATATTTTATTACGCAATATATAGAACATCAGCTTTTACCATGACTGTACTACTTGCTGTAAAGTATGTATATATTATGCACGTCTTTTTTATACCGGCATTAATGAAGAAGAGTGGATATTAGCACGTAAATACAGACAGGGCAGTATTTCTATTGCTGGGAGAATGCCTATGCCAGTCCATTCGTTCGAGCCTATCCAAAAGTTTCCAGTTTTGTAATACATGTTATCATAAAGATGGAAGTATAACGGAGAACTCCATATCATAAAATGTGTTTGATTTAGAACTTCATATTTTATTACGCAATATATAGAACATCAGCTTTTACCATGACTGTACTACTTGCTGTAAAGTATGTATATATTATGCACGTCTTTTTATACTGGCATTAATGAAGAAGAGTGGATATTAGCACGTAAATACAGACAGGGCAGTATTTTTTTGTTGGGAGAATGCCTATGCCAGTCCATTAGTTCGAGTCTATCCAAAAGTTTCCAGTTTTGTAATACATGTTATCATAAAGATGGAAGTATAACGGAGAACTCCATATCATAAAATGTGTTTGCCTTTCTCTTTCTCTCAAGTTTCTCGTTTCATGAGAGCATGAAGAAACTTAATGTTGCGCGATGGATGACGATCCCACAGAAAACAATAGAACAATGTAATAAAGTATGAATTTACAATCAAAACATTGTTATTTTGAACTACCGAGCTGAAATGAACGCCGCCGCCGCAGCGGAGACAAATTGTTTGTGCAACAAGACATCTCGCCATTCAAAACACAACCACTCTGCCAAATCCGCCGTCATTCATGCGTCAATTGTGTGTGCATTCAATTTGGTCTATTATCATGTGGTAACTGTTATTTTGTTATCATAGCACATAGACAAGTGACATTTCGGTGAAAATGCAGAGACACATGGATGCACGATCAGTTTGTAAGAAGGAAGAACCTACTTATCGCTTACCTTCTGAAGTGTTGGATGCAGTATAGTGCTCCATGCACTGTTTGTACTTTGGTGAATTAATAACAAGTTCTTGAAT
>JAHZMT010001607.1:0-16818 GCA_027743785.1 Sinhomidia bicolor
GTATCTATCTACATACAAAAACGATAATAATGGTATACAGTATATGATGATTTCTAACCGATACCGAAAAATATATTGCAAAAAGTGTTTTATTGGTATTGATGAACTACAAAAGATTGCACTTTAGGTGTCACTTAATTCAAAAATGACTGGTAGCAGCGGCAGCAGTGGTTAAATTATTAATGTTGCCCTGTACACTTTGATCCTCACTTCTCATCAAGTTCAAGTTTGGACTGCTGTCATTATTCATACTAGTAGACAAGTCTATTCCTAAATGCGATTTTGTCATTTCTACATGGGAAGTAAGACCAAAATCAGTTGTGCTCCCAAAACCATGAAAAGATGATGATGATTCCTGCTGTCGCTGATGATGCTTTAGTGCATCTTTTGACGACGATGTTGTTGAACAATAAAAGTCACTAGTATTATTTAAATTCGTAGCACGACTTGAACTAGTAGCAGCACCAACACCCCAATAATTGTCTGTGGAGGCTTGCTGCGCGGCGGACCCTGACTGTCTTGAACTGGACGATGACGAAGAGGAAACGTTATTGCGACTTAATGGGATAATGCTGAAATCTGTGTAAAATGAGGGATCCTTATTATTTGTCCATGTGTTGCTGGCATCAGTAGTTACATTATTCCAGCTTTGTCGTGTATATGGACTATTGGTACGAGAGTTTGACGAGTTTGAGCTGTTACTCGAAGAGTGGGAACGATTCAGTTTGATAACCTCTAGATCTACAGGTGGAGATACCCCTTGGTCGTATTTGGACAATGAGGAGGGGGAAGGACACCATTGTTTGCCATTATTGACAGTTTCAGAAGATAAGTACGGGGAGGATCGCTGACAAAATGTTTCTGCTAATCTAGATAAGCTCTGTAAGTCAGACTGGGAGGAATGGAAGGGAACTCCGATAGCGTTCATTTTGCTTCCTTGCTGCTGCTGGTGTAATGGAGAATACCCATCGTGTAGTAACGAAGAAAGGTGCATTGACAGCCCATCTATTGGAGGGGATTGATGATGACTTGTTGTACTAGTTGTACTGCTAATATTATCATTACTGGTGCCATTGGTCCAATTTGAACCCATCATTACATCTCCACCAGTATTATTTCTAGAGTTGGTAATTTGCAAGTGGTTAGGATTCTTCTGGTAGAGCATGTTATTTGATGGTGGCAGTTGCTGCTCAACAGGATACCCTTGAGATTGGGATTTGCTTCTGTCTGTAGAGGTTGAAGGAAGTTGGAGTAGAGACATGACAAAAAGTTCCGCCTGTTCTTGAGTCATTTCTGTGCCTACAAAAGGTACGCGCAAAAGTTTTCCTTGAACGCGAAGATACGTTCCTTTTTGAGAAACGAGAATGAACACACGCTCACCCGCCCGTATATAAATATCTGCAGACCCAGACGGATCATTTAAAAATGTATCCTGATGTAACTGAACAGGAAAAACAGCTATTCCTCGGGATTTTAATGCGTTTATATGCAATTCAAATCGGTCAAATGAACAGCCACCCAAAGATCCGCTGTAGCCGTCTAGAGAGGAGGAGCCTCGTACGCTGCTGCTGCTGCCGCTAGCCATATTTTTACACTGAGATGAAGACGTATATGATGACCGATGGTGATCGTTGTATCTGGACGAAGAAGATGATGCCGAGTAAGAAGAAGCGTATGAAGCTGCTGCTGTTGATGAAGATGAGGCTCCTCCAATCGCAGAATAATACTGCGCGTAACTTGGACGAGTGTAAGATGCGTAAGCGGTTGCCACTGTTTGTTTCTCTTTCTCGTAATTTTTTAAGGCGAGGCGCTTTTCGGATTTTGAAAGTCTTTGATGCTTCTGATCGATCAGTAAGGATTCGTGTTCAAACGGCTCCTATGATTTATTTTTTAAAAAATACATGTTAAAAGAATAATGCCCCTTTGTGTCGAGTACTATATGCTGTTAATGTATATTATTTGCTTATACTTGGGTAATTTTGGGACCAATTCTGTTCAGTAAATTTTTCATTACAGGATCTCCAAATTTACTCATGTTTACATCACATCTGATGTACGGAAGCTTTTCCAAAAGGTCGTGTTGTAAAACAAGAAACGAGCTAACGTCTTTGCTTTTGAACGGTGTATTCGGATTCATTTCATCAACAATTCTGTCTGCCATTCCCTTTTTATTAACTTGTCGATCATAAATTCTCTTCTCTAGTGTACAGTCAGCCACAAATCTATAAATGTGGCAGGGTTTGGTCTGGCCGTAGCTAAAGAATATTAAAATTGACACAAGATCAGTTAGGACTGACAAAAAAAGAGCCTTTTGAAAAGGCAAAATCAATGTAAATTTGATTACATATTTTTCATTTTTAAATTGAGCTTACCGGTAAACTCTACAAACAGCTTGACTGTCATGACAGGGGTTCCAACTTGCATCAAAAATGCATACTCGATTCGCTCCAACCAAATTAATCCCGAGGGAGCCTGCTCTAGTTGAAATAAGAAATAATTTTTGAACTGTGCTTTTGTTAAACTCATTTATAAGTTTTTCTCGTTCCAGCCCTGCAGTTGATCCGTCAAGACGAACATATTCATGATATTTTTTCCACGCTAATCTCTTCTTTAGAAATACTTCTATCAGATCAAGTGTCAGCAGACTTTGAGAGAACACTAAAAGTTTATCCCCACACAGTACAGTTTCTTCAATTAACTCAAGGAGAAGCTCGAATTTTACTCCATTTTCAATCACTTCAGGTATATAGTTTTCAAACAAAGGTCTCGCCCATTCCAAAGATATCCCACTTGTTTCAGCTTTGGTGGTTGGAGTATCGTCCAGCGGAATACCTCCATCATCAAACTGATCAAAGCCACATTGTGCTGATAATGATAAGCCGTTTAGAGGGGGTCGACCTCTGGGTCGTCCAGTTCCCCGTCTTGGTTTGCTCTGTCTAGCAACAGGTCGTACTTCATAGTTATGTACAATTATATTTACTACTTTTCATTTATACGCTAAAATTTGACGATATCAGCTGTGTATTATTAATATTAGATCTTACCAGTACTCCATTAAATTATTCTGAAGCGGATATCCTGTCAGCACAACACGGCGTTTTGTCTTTATCGCCTTTAAAGCCTGAGATATCCCCGCTCCACTGTTTTTTATTCTATGACCTTCATCACAAATTACGCAGTCTGGTCCTGGATCTACCAGACATTCGTATATCTTTTCCAAGCTCTCTGCTTCAGCAATCCTTTCCTCATGAACAATAGTCATAGCTTTTCGCGTCGATTTCTTTAGCTTTTTTAACGCCAACATTCTATACATCTCGTAGCCAATTAAAAGAACACCGCCGTTCTGTGCCCACGTTGTAATTGTTTTCTCTCTAGCCTGTAATGATTTTACCGTTTCATTTAACAAAAATATATCAAAATTTCTGTATCCGATGTCGTCGTTGGAAGGCGGAAGATTCGATGAAGAATCTGGCATTGTTGAACACGAAGGAACATTGTCTGCTGCGCTGCTGCTTACACCCTGATTTGTGTCTGGGGGAGTAAGGATTTCGGTTGGTTCAGATTTACACAAGTCATTCGTTCCATCAGGTACCAATGTTTCAGGACTCGTTCCGCCAGGAGAGGTTTTTTCTGGATCTTCAGATTTTGTCAGTTTGCTTTTAAAATGTCTCTTTTTCGAAACAAAGTCACTCATGACATCCGCATTGCTTTTAGATGGGAGATAGCGATTAAATTCGTTAAGCCAATTCTGAATTGTGTTAATGGGGACAATGATGAGTACTGTTTTGCCGACTGTGCGCAATAGAACGTCACAGAATGATACAGTTTGTAATGTTTTTCCTAACCCCATTGCATGGGCAAGAATACAACCAAATCCTGCCGTATCAGCAAACCTAAACATAAGTTAGTTATATTTATTATAGTAATGCTTTTCAAGAAAAAACATTAATTTTGCACAAAAGTTTATACAAAAACTAAGCGATTGGGCATACCTATCTTTACTCTCTACAACATTATCATAAAGAAATCGAATTCCTCCTATTTGATGGGGTTTCACAATTTTGGCAATTTGAGGTGGTAAGAAAACGTCAGCATCCTCATCCGGGTGACCAACATTTACCAGAACACGACCTAAATTATCCGGTACATTCAAAAGATCTTGACTACACTCATCTTTGTCGTCCTTGTCGTCCTCTTCACCGTCTGGTCCTGGACTAATTATCACACAATCATCATCACTTTCACCGTCCACACCTCTACCTCTACCACCTATTCTACAGGCACCATCGTACAAATGGGCGTTGTTTAGTGATATTCCACCATCTACACCATTATCGAGATTATCTTCCTCGCCGGAACTTAATGCTATAACTTCATTCGCCCCAACACCTGGAGGTTTTCTCTTTCCTTTACTTTCACTTATGGTAGACTGGTCGAATAACTCTAAATGACTAGGCAAACTTGGTTTGGGCTGTTTGTCGCACTCTTCGTCTGAGCTTAAAAGTATACAGTCGTCATCGTCAACGTATTCCTTTTCCGCATCTAAATGCTGCTGTGGTGCTTCTCCTCCACTTTCATCTAAAGATACTGTTATATGCTTCTTTTGAATCAATCTTTTCATAAGATCATCAGCAAACCTTGCATTTGCATTGGGAAGCCCCCCGCGATAAGTATCCACAATTGGAGCACTTAAACTTTCTCTTAAAAGTTGGGATTGCTGTTGCTGAAGCTGCAATAGTTTAAGTTGTTGCTGCTTCATCTGTATACGACGGATTCTTTCTTCTTCTTCCTTTCTTGCAGCGATTGTTAAATCGTCAAGTTGTTCCGGTTTTAGAATATCCTTTATGTTGCGACGCATATTTGAGCTTTTCTTTTTCCCAGATTTTGTCTTGACTCTTTCAGATCTATCTCGCTTTTTTGTGGTCACCGTTTCCCCGTTACTTGCTTCGTCCGACTCAGATTCGGAATCTTGAAGAGACACAACGTCTTCTTCCGAATCTCCATTGTTATTATTATTATTTCCTTTAGCTTCTTCAATTTTACTTGCTCTACGCTGCCTTTCCGCCTCCTCTTCTTGACATTTCCTACCGGCTTCCAAAATAGCTTGCACTGGGTCAAATTCAACATCTTCTTGTGTGTCATTATTGGGAGATTTGTGATTTGGGGCATTTGGACTTGGGCTCTCATTTGGATTATCCAATTTTATTCTTTTTGTAGGGGGGTGATCATCATGCTCTTCAGAAATTGGCGTTTCATCTACCACCGACTCTGACATTCTAGTTCAATAAATACAAAATAATGGTTTAATATGAAATACATGATAAGCTTCAGTAACGCCATGCTTGTGCTAGTACAAAAGTGTGCAAACAAAAAAGATTTGAATGAAAAAACTGAAAACACTTTAGATATTTATAATTTACTACATCAGATTTATTTACACCAGCATGACTATAATAAATTAATGTTTGGTAACATTGTGTTGTACATACCTTTCTATAAATTTATTCCCTAACTTGTCAAAACGTGCACCAACGACTAATTCCAACTATACTTTTAATGTAGAAATTAAATGTACAAAAATGCTCCTTGTTAATCTTGAACACTACTCCTTTTCCAGGTTTTTACTTTTTCTTGACTAGCTTCAAGTACTTTGAAGAATCAAATTCAATATCGTCAAAGTCCTCTTCTAAAGACACTTTGGTTTTTGGTTTCCTTCTTTCCAAATGCTTCCTCTTTTCTGGCTCACTCAAGAGGCTGATGTCAACTGGGAGCTAAAACAAAAAGTAACAAATTCCACCACAATTAATTATATAGTAAACTACCGCTGCACAACTTTTACTAGATATTATCCAGTTTTCTTTAGATCATTTTATCGCCGTACGTTCGCAATTTTAAATATAAGCAAGCACTCACCTTTATAATTTTTCTCGGCTCCTTGTAGCGTATAGTAAAAGTGGATCCGTCCGGATTAACCACTGTCGTAGGATAATGGCGAAGATACTGAAGTCGATTAATTCGGCAAATGGAGGTTTTATTGCTGTTAAAACGTGTTGAACACTGGTTCACTACTGCTGCGGATGGTGTGGACGACAATATAGCAGCACTCTTTTGGCAAGTTGATAAAAATAGTAACTGCCCCACCTTAGAAAATACACGCTCCACACCAATCATTGTTTTCTTCTGGATCAGTTCTATCCAGATTCACTTCTTTTTGAACTTCCACTGATTTTGACGTACAAGAACAATGCAGGAAGGTGGAACCGTTAGCACTTATCGCCACTGCGTATGTATCACTGGTAAATAATCACGTGTTCTGAAAATAAATATTTATACACTTGTTTAGAACACACAACAAACAGTTTTATAGGAAGAACACGACAACTTATAAAACTACTGATAATTATTGTAAGAAGCCCATTTATCATTTATTTGCTTTGTGTTCGTCGTCGTTGGTTGGCCTACAATACAATATTATTCTTATTATGTGAGACAGTCATCTGCTTTATCGACCAACAAACAACCCAACCAACATCTTAAAAAACAAATTCTTGGTATTATAGTGTGGTCAAGATTCTTGACTCAAGAACTAGAGCACTATTGACTATTTATTTACACATCAACTTTTTGTATGTTCACGTTTACCTATACTATAACTGCTTTTCCAAATACTGCGCTGCGGTTATTTTATAGACCAGCTACCAAGTACAATTGCGCTTTGCGCTGCTCTCTTTTGTACACACCTGACCACTTTGTCACCTTCTAAAGCCTGTCTAAGGCAGGCTTCCTTGCTGCAAAAGGCAGTCTAAAATTATAGTGGAGCATAAACCTCCAGTACTCGTCCCAACTTTCATCATTGAATTGGATCATCAACGATCCGATCGATATTAACTACTTGTTGTTTTGGCCATCATCATGTCACGTCATGCATTTATGTAACCTGACTGACTGCCTGCCTGCTTATTTTTGCACGATTGCTTTACTCGGTTAAAGGTGGTACAAACTGCATACATATTCTTTCCAGAACAGGGACTGGTGACTGAAACTATTTTTCTAGAAAGTACACGAGTCAAACCGCCCTTGTAAAACCTCAATGTAAGCTTAATTCCAAAATGGGAAAAAAATCTTCAGTTGTGTACTAACACTCAATCATCTTTGAGGACGATAATAGAGATAGGTTATGTAATGTAAAAGGGTTACATAACGCGAGATATGTAAAGTATAGCATGATGAAGCATGTAAAACAGAAAGACAAAAAAACGTGCGAAAATGACGTTTACTCACTCGGCCTATCTGTTATTATTACGGATGGACTATGCATGCATGGATGGTTCGTCATCATCATCATTTATCTATTACCGTCATCATGATATGATGATCATCAGAATCATGATCTGATATGAACGTTACATAAAAAGTTGGCTTGTTTTAGAAGAACTCTTATATTTGTAATATGTACATACTTTTTATTCTGTGCTGCTGGCTCCCTCAAAACTGGGCACCACCTTTAACACTAGTTGTCTCGCGTCTCTCATATTAACTTATTTTTTTAAACTTGGCTACTATTAACATTTGTAAGTATGTGGAGCACACAACTTTTTCAGCACTATACAAAAATGACTCATGTATTAACATTTAAGCATTCAAATAATACAAAAGTATTATTATTGTCTGTCGATATTTTTCAGAGTGGTATTTATTTTACAAGTCCACAACTTTTCCATAGTTTGTTGGGTAAATAGTGCTATAATATGTGCTGTTTGCTCTTCTTCCATTCTACCGTCTTTTCTGGACAAAATGAAATGAAACTTTCCTCTTTGTAATAACATTGCTACTCTGATATTATATTTTATATATTGCTTTCATGCATTTCATAGTAGTAGTGTGAAGTGAAGTGAAGTAGTAGCTGTGTACCAAAAGAAAAAGAATGGAAAATGTAAAGGTCTGGCTGGGCAGACTCACAACAACAAACCTTGGCTTTTTCTTTCATAATTGATGAATGAATACATTTATTATTTATGATATGAAACATCATATCGCACAAAAATATCTGTATGCCTACCTACTACAAGTTTTAAGCGAGTTACGGTTTTCCGCTGTAGTAGAAACAGCATGAGGTAGAGAGAGCAGCATATATACTACTACATTCACTGCTCTTGTTTGTGTACTCCACGTTGAAGTTGATGATTGTATAATAAGGTATTTTATAATAAGGTATCTTTTTTCTCTAGAAGAGCAGAAAACGTGTCAATATAGTTTGTATTTGTTTCTAAAAAAATATTTCTTCTTAATCATAATAAATATAAGGAATCATGGATTTAATGTGTGTTTATTACGCAACGAGACTACCTAATGCATATGCTAATGAAGTATGATAATTTTTTTATATTCTGTGATGTTTTTTTGCAAAAACATGCACATTATGCAATAAGGAAGTAGAGTAAGGTATAAAAGTCTATCCTGTATTTGTCATAGTCATAATAAATGTTGGAGTGGGTCTTTGGAATGTTAGTTTGGAACGAGCTCTATGCTCTTTTTTATTGACGTATTGATTTTTATTTACCTCTGTGAGCGGACGGAGGGTAATTTAGAAAGAAAGTTGGCATAAATGCCTAAATTAAAAAATAGCATAATCAAGGGCCTTTTGGTATGCCTCTGTAGACTATTCTGGACGTACCCTTCTCTAGCAGTAGATAGCTAATAAAATATAAGGGTTTAATTATTTACGCCCTGCTATCGGAACTTTGGGTACGAAAGATTTGATAAAATAGTAATTAATTGCAGGTAGAATTTAATTTTTAAGAATAAGCTAGCCAGGTACATTACCTCATCAAATTGTTGCATGCAACACATGAAACGTAATGCCTATATTTATAATTTGTATATGGGAAGTCTTTACCAATTTCAATACACTTTTTAATGTGCATAAAGACTATATATTATTTGATTTGATTTTGGAAGATACCATGCTACTACTACATTGTAATAATTTGCGACCTGTCTGATGTGGTGTGGTACTTTCACTGCCACGTACTGACACAAAGTTTCATTTCAGGTAGATTGGAGCTTCTCATTTGTTATCAAACGGAGCACACGTGTACTGACTGACTGGTACTATAAAAGTTTACTACTAGTTAATAATATCGATTTTATGTCGATGAGTCGATGGTTACACGGTACATGTTTCTGCCAGATATTTCGCCACGCTTATTGGTTTTCTACAATATTTATATAGGAAACAGGCCTTACTACACAACACTTTACAATACTCGCTGAAGGTGGTGATGCGACAATGAAACCATGATCAAAGCAGTACAGCAGTAAAACTACCTTCAAAGCCTGCTTATAACTTTGTTCCATTTAAAAAATGGTTATACCTATCTATTTACAGGTGTAAGATAACAATTTGAATTCAATGATTGATATTAGGATGAACAATGTACCATAAAAATAAGGCATTTTTTAAGAAACTAAGACTTTTAATATAAACTAGGTGTTTTGATAAAATACTCAAACCTAGCTCTAACCTTGCATAATATTTTTAATAGCATGCCTGTGATAAAAACGACAAGTTAATATAAGAATAGGCTTACTGGCAGAGTGCTACTAGTACGTATTATGATTAATTTATAACGTTAATAATTAATTATGTACTAGTACTTTTTTCTCTACCTAAAAACCTGAGCAGTTGGCTTTGGTAGTTGGTAACCCATCCATTTTACAATTAGCACAAAATTTATTATGGAAGACTGAAAGACAAACACGTGCTAACCTTCGAATAATTAATTAAATTATGCAAGTGTTTTTTCGTGAGTTAGAGTAAATTTGTTTTTTCTGCGATATTTAGAAACTCCCATCATTTATGGTTTTAATAAGTAAAGGTTTAATTTAGTTGGAAGTGCTTAACTTACTACTGTATAAAAAGTGCTAGGTTGCTTGTGAGTACCAATTAGCAGCCTGCCTAATTATTTACCGCTGATTGGCCTTAATTCGTGGTTGTCGTCTAGACGGAAGTGTTATGTTATACAAGGTAGTTTTCTCCAGATACAACCCCTGAGAATCGAGGCAATTATCTGCTACTTTAATAAATGTATGTGTGGCGTACATGATTATAATTTGTACGTAGGTACACGTTGGCTGTTTTTGTAATTATTGTGGTTCTTTTGCTACTTATTCCCGAAGTAGCTAGAAAAATACGAAAAATAACATTTCCCTTTTCATAAATCAATGTTAAAAGCGTACGAGGAACTTTTGATGGAAATCATCTTTGTATTTTAAGTTATAACGTTTGGTTTTCAAGTTTTTTGCTGTCAAGAAATCTTAACTGTGTCGTTGCTCTAAATAGATACTCTGACTCCGAAAGTATATATATAGTATATATATATATATAATATATACCACTAAAAACCCCGTGAACTCTTTCGTTTTGTTGGATTACCTTTATATATATATTAGAAAGCTGCTCGTACTAATGACAAAATTGGTTATATAACTAGGTTAACTTTACTACTTTCCAAACAACTCTAGAGTTTTCTTTCGTGGATTGAAGTACCCAATATATTATTAATTACTAATTACCTACCTCTTTTCTCATTATTCACGTCTAGTAAAGTGAGTACAAAGAATGAGAACAAGCAAAAGTGCTGATCGAATCACTTTCTTTTTCAAATTACTTTTACCTTTTAAATAAATAAAAATATATTCTCACCTCAAATTATTCACTTTGGATCAAAATTCGGTACTTACATGCGTAAACTTATGAATTTAACTGTCTTTTTATTAGACAAAACGTTTTAGTTAATAAAATTACTTCAAATTAAACAAGTTTGTTTTTATTTTTTGTACAGTCACGTTTAACATATATTTTTAAATATACTCCGCGTATTTAAGTTCATGTACAACTTGTACTTGTAATACGATAAGCCAAAATCTGCATTTGGCAAATGGCAAAGTACAAAAGTTGTTTCTACTGAAGACTGTTATTAATAGCTAGAATGTTCATGTCTATGTAATTTTCCGTGCCTGCAATTATTATTGTTTTGCCTCTTTAGTACTACGTCGTGTACTTACACGTACATGAAATCTATCTGAACAAAATATATAACTTGCATAACACATTTTACACTTTAGTGCTTAAGTACACAAAATATATACCTGTATATTCCCATTCCCATGCCCAGTATAATAATAATAAACACATAAAATGCATATATACAACATAATGATAATATGCATCCTCCTCCTCAGTGCAAACTCTACAGAGCTGGTATACATATCCCACAACAGCCAATATAATATATACATGTCCTTCTTCATCCCACGATTTTTACATTTACAGTGCAGGCAGGGTGGCATAGTGGCATGCATCGACCTATACACGACCGTACACTGATCTGATTGTAAAAGTAAAAAATACTTACTTCTTTGGGACAGGTACACTCTATCTAGTATTTCTTCTGAGAACATGATGGATAAAGACACTTGCATAAAGCTGCGTATTTATTTTTTTTACAAATTTTTATAAAATGTAGCAGTAAACTATATTATTGTGGTTGTTAGTTGTATGTATTCTTGGCAAGAACTAGTAAATTTATGCCTATGTAAATAAAGTATATATTCAATTTGTAGGTATGCAAACGCCGTGCTTATACCTATATGAAATTAGGTAAGCTGCAGAAAAGTAAGACTATGAATACTCGCGTTGGTGCATTTTCGATGGAATCAAGAATCGAGATCTTGTAAATTGTCGAACGACAGAGTGAGCAAATGGGGCATCCACACTGCCATTTACTTAGTAATGGAGACATATTAATGAGTAAGCCTTAACAAGGCACAATCCTAAATGTAAATGGAAATTGTAAGGTAAAGGATTTACCTATGTAAAATTACCAAATTACGAGCAACACAAAATGGTTTTCTGTAATAATGAAATAATGTTTGTCTTTACATTTGAAAATATACTGGGTCAAACAAAAGTGGGAAAATGACAAATTAGTTTAAGAAATTTTACAGCTTTGTATGCTTATACCTGGTCAACAACACATGGCTCATTTGTCTTAAAGTTAACGGCTTCATTTTGCTTTCTAAACAAACAATGATGCAGGAATATGAATTCTACTTTGTTCATTTTAATACCTCGCACTGACTTGGTATGACATTTGAAATAATGAGTAGTATAAGGCATTTAATATATTTTCCTGCAATTTGTTGGGTTGCATCAGCTCAACTTCAAAATTTTGATGACATTAGTCCGTTTGCAACAGTTTTTGAGTCAAACAGGTAAAAAATATTTATTTTCAGCGAAACATTGATTAAAATATTTAAAAAATTGTTAAGTAAAAATGTACATTTGTTAGCTTACCTGTGGACAAAAATGGAACCTTTCTTTCACGACAAATGGCAAGCGTGGGAAACGGTCATGTGGCCACAACCGTGTACACAGATACCGTTTTCATGAATGGACTTCTTAATGGGGACAGGGGAGAGTCTCACAGAGCTCGAATACCCTCAGGAAACAATATCAGAATTGAAATTACATCAGATAATACTCCAGTACAAAACCACACATTTGCTTTGGATGTCGGTAAAGGAGTTTTCACTGAACGCATTTTGCTTGCTGGAGGTGCTAGCATTGAGCAAAGAACTTTTGCACATCGCTACTACACCAAATTGATCGTTACACAAGTGTCAGTTATAACTAGTCCGACTGGTAAATAAATTCAATTAAAAATAATAATTAATTTAAGTGACTTGACTGTAAGCTCAAGATATGACACGACAAATAAACAGTTAGCATGATTTTTTAGCTGATTTGTCCCTCAAACTTACTAACTCACCTGGAAATCCCAGTGATGACTTGAGCACCCCAAAATCAGGCACATTTGGGACACTACTTGGAGCAAAATACTCGTGTGCTGAAATTCTAGATAAGGAGGATCCCCACTACCAGGATGAATCGCTGACAGTTTGTACAATTTCAAGTGCAGTTCCAGTGTCCATTAATTTTCCTAATAATTCTACTACAACACACACATTCATCACTGCGTATGGTTTAAATTTACGTGAACTTGAGGCTGATTTCTTTAAAGGTAATGCACTGCCAAATTACCAATAATTTTAATTCCTAACAACAGTTGTATTTTACTTCAACAGTGGTGGGCATGATTGTCGCCGGTCTACATGAGGAAATTCTCAACGAGCACGTACAAGCTTGGGAAGCTGTATGGAAAAGCGGAGCAATTCAAGTTGAAGGAAATATTCAACTGGCAAAAGTTATTTATGGATGCTTCTATTATATTTTGAGTTCTCTGCCCGTCACTACAACAAAAACATATACACCCACTGGACAATTTTACGGTTTGAGTCCAGGCAGCTTGGCTTATGGTACTTACATGAAGGATTATCAGGGACATTCATTTTGGGACACTGAAATTTGGATGTATCCTCCGATTCTTTACTTTTACCCGGAGGCAGCAAAAGAAATTTTGAATTATCGTTTGGCAATGACGCGTGCAGCCAAAGATCATGCAAATGACACAGGTTTTATGGGAGCTCGCTTTCCCTGGGAATCTGGCTTTACGGGTAGAGAAGTGACGCCTGATTGTTGTCCAACAACAAGAGATTTACAAGTTCATGTTACGAGTGATATTTCATACGCTATTCGACAGTACATTTCAATGACGAGAGACTTGCGTTGGTTGACGGAAAGACAACCAAATTATGTTAGAAATGGATGTGGTCTACTGCGTGATATTGCCGAATTTTGGACAACTCGGGCAACGTTTAATGTCACCACAGGATTTTATGATATTAATTATGTGATGCCACCTGATGAAGATAATGCTGGTGTTGATAATAATGGATACACTAATATTGGAGCTGGCTATTCAATTTTTTATGCAAAATATGCCGAATGCTTATGTGGTAAAAGTTCTAGTGGTGGACTTCCTGAAACTGTTCCTGACGAGTGGCTTGAATTGGCAAAATCATTAAAGTTGTTGTATGACAAGGAGATGGATTACCATCCAGAATATGAAGGCTATCAGTTTGGAACACCTATCAAGCAAGCCGATGTTGTTTTGATGGCATTTCCACTTCTGTATGATATGCCCGAGTCAACGCGAAGAAATGACTTGTTGATTTATACAAATGCCACCAGAGAAGATGGGCCAGCTATGACGTGGGCTATGCACACTATTGGATTTTTAGAGCTGGATAAGTTTGAACATGCGGCGGAAGTTTTTAATCAAAGTTATCAATGGTATTTGAGAGAACCATTTAAGGTGATACAGTGTTGCAATACAGTTCTTAAATATTTTTTATTCTAAACTGGGGTAAAATAAGAATTTTAAATCTTTCATAGATCTGGACGGAAGCACGACCACCAACACTTGGGGCGACTAATTTTATCACTGGAATGGGGGGATTCCTTCAATCTGTTTTCAGTGGATATGGAGGACTTCGAGTGTATCCCGAGAAATTAGTCATTTCGAAACCAAGAGTTCTCCCGGATTCTTCTTCATTAACTTTTATCGGTACAATTTTCCTTCTAGAAAATCAAATTATCAGACTTCGAGTGTATCCCGAGAAATTAGTCATTTCGAAACCAAGAGTTCTCCCGGATTCTTCTTCATTAACTTTTATCGGTACAATTTTCCTTGTAGAAAATCAAATTATCATTTAATTATTCTTTCTAGCACTAATCTTACATGATTTTGAATACGTACTTTGAATTATTTGAATTTGAACAGGATTAAAGTATTTAAAAAATGTCATTGATGTGCAAATTACATCAACCAATATTACACTCACGCTTCGTCATCCCTCTCAAAACTTTCCTTTACAAATTGTCAGCAATCATGGTCACCCGACTGATCTAGGTATGCAATTAATCGTCACACATATAAATTTTCAAAAATCTATTTAAACCCTGTGATTTATATTAAATTGTTCAATATTTGTTTCTAATTAATTTGNTTAAATTGTTCAATATTTGTTTCTAATTAATTTGCTGATTTTAGTTGACTCTGTGACATATTCAACTGAGGGAACCAATCTGTATCTAGAAATAACCACTAAAATTTCCACTAATTGTCCGCTCCCGCTGGACAAAATTGGTGTTCCCACAAAAACTCCTGTAACTGCTCAAGAGAAACAAGAACTCTTTGAAAAAGAAGTTCAAGATAATAATTTACTTTTATGGGACATAGTGTCGAATAACAACTTGATCTAAATAACGTCTTCATCATTATAATGTTTTATTACTTTCTCTTTTTTATACAAATAAATAAATATATATATACATATATATAGTTTATGCAGTCATTAATTTGCTTCCTTCAACAGCATCAAATCTTCAAATGCATGGTTTATTTTGTAAGAGGTATGAAAAGTAACGAGTTGTGTTGCATTGCAAAGGAAAAAGTATGGCTTTCGTCTGCACCTGATAGATAGCACTGACATCGCATAGAATGAAACTGACGCTACTTTGTACATGCTTTCTTTGCACACTTTTTTGGTGCTGTTGTATTTAGGATTTTTAAAATTGTGTAATAATTTGAAATTGTTACTTTTCAAAGCTTAGGAAATGCAGAGCTCAGTCAAAGTTCCAATAGTTAATGGGCAAGAACTTCAATATTTAGAAACAAGCTAAAAATTTAATTTAAGTGTTGTTAAATCTCGATTAATTCAAATATTCTGCTGTAACTCTCTTCTTATTTTTATAAACACATCATGATCCTAGCTAACGTTAATCGGCCTGTTTATGCATAAGTGTAATATAATTTACATAAAAGTCCCATTCAACAATTTATTGTTATATAAAAATGTGCGACAAGCAAAATGCTAAAAAAGCAACTGTCAAATTAGGAAAATGAATGTCATGTTTATTGTTTTCTCTTTTTTCTTCTATTATTACCCAATAATGTACCACAATAACAATATCATATCATATCCTCATAACAAGCTTGTTAAAGCAGTTTAGCTGGAAAAAAAGTTGTGGTGAAAGTATAAGGCAGTATTAAATAGCATCCATAAGTTTTTATTTGTCCCTTTCTGTTTCTTCACACTTGAGCGCACACAATGTAGCATGCTTAATATACATAACTACCTAACTATTATAGAATCGTATACTGAACACCAGAACAATACCCCATTGTCCTTAATGCAGTGGAAAGGAAAAGTGGCATGCCATATTTCAGCATAAGCAAGATAAAAATATATAATAAAAGTGTTATTAATTTGTTTAGTATAAACTGAAAACATTTTTATTGTTTTTTGTGCATATATTTATACTAATACCCCGTCAACACTTTTACTCTCACACAACTTTTCCTTCGTGAAGAGTGTCTTTTTTATGTTGTTGTAAACAATAAGAGTTGGGCAACAAAAAGTGCAATAATCCGCAGAATGTTGAACAAAATAAATACAAATATAATAATAATTATGTATCTTCTGCTGACACATTCAAAAGAAAAGTAACCACGAACGAACCCTTTTTTCATGTTTTCTTTTTCTTTCTTTCGGTTTTCTCTATATTTCTTTTCACAGTTTGTATTTTCGCCCTAGATAGATAAAAGTAACTTAATATTACATCTGCTTTGCGGTTTTGGTTGCTTTATTTCATACACACATATGCATGCATACATAAGATATACATATATAAAAGCTCGTCCCTTGTTCATTTTTTTCTTTTTTTCTCTTTCTTGTATTTTTCCCCTTTTGTTCTTCTCCAAATAAATATATTCTTCCTTTTGCTAACTACTAACTGTCAGCAGCACAATATTATGAGCACAATGTGTAAGTAATATGATTATCTTGGTC
>JAHZMT010001608.1:0-10595 GCA_027743785.1 Sinhomidia bicolor
GAAAAGTGAAATGAGAGCACTTTGTCTGTCTTTCTCGTGTGTACTGTACGCATTTCAATATCAAACAGAGTGAAACTGAAACAGAGAAAAAAACTACATGGAATGATGTAAAGAAGAGAAAGAAGAAGACGGCTTGTAAAAACAACAAAAAAAAGTTTCTGGGCAAACTTTTTTTAGTTTAAATGTAAATAAATGTGAATTTGAAATAGCAGAGGGAAGTATCAATATAGGCACGGTGGTAATATATGACCAGTATAAAGTCAGGGATACAATATTGCATTACTTTGAAACGGAAGAGAGAAAAATGGAAAAAGCAGCAAGTTCTGTGTGCCAAGCTAACATGGTATATTTTATAGTGACCAACTTTCACTGCTGTGTGTAAAGTCTATGTAAGCTCTTCTAAAGAAAGGAAAAAAGAGAGAGGAAAGCATGGACACAAGAAAGTCTTTCACTTTGAAAAAAAGAAAGCATAAAACATACAAAAAACAATATTGAATAAACAATTAAACGAATGTTTTGCTAGCTACTGGCTACCACTGACGGAGGGCAAGGAACTCTTATTGAAAAAATAAAATAAATTTTATTGAAAATGCCGGAAGCCAAAGAGAAATTGGGTGGAAAGGCAAGTTTTATAGATGAGTGGACAGAATAATAATAAAAAACCAAAACAAAAAAGAAAGATAGACAGACTATTTTCTATAAATTTGCATACCTAAACATTGTTTATCCCCGTCAGCCTATAAAAAACAAAAAAAGCTAAAAAAATAAATGCAAAAAGTACTTAAACTAACTAAGCTTTAGTAGAAAAGAAGGATCATGTGACCCAGTTTGAACAAAAAAAAATATATAAATTTAATCCAAATGAATACAGAACAGGCTGGTAGCATCAAACTGTATTTGTTTTAGTTAGGGATACTTGCTTGATGAGAGGGGATTTTTCTCTTGTTTGTTTTTTTATTTTGCACTAAAGAGAAAGAGAGAAAAAAAGTTGGTCGTGTTAAAAGCTTTGTGATATTTTTTAAACTGGGAAAATAGAGAGAAAGTGAGAGAGAATGATAATACCAGTAGCAGCAGCAGCAGCGGTGAGATTTGCTAGATGAGATGAGAGAGCACTGTACTATGTATTGTTGTATGGCTGCATGTACAAACAAACTGGAACGGAAAACATTTAGCAAAGTAAAGCCAACAAAAGACAGGATTATGATGATGATGTTGGCGGATACGCATTTCCCTTTTTTCTGCAAACGCAGCAGCAACAAGCAATGAACTGTTATGTACATTTTAGAGCAAATTTCCTCCGGGGGATCATCACATATTCTCTCTCTCTCTCTTTTTTTAAAAAAAAGATAAACTCTGTACCATCAACATTTATTTTTGGTGGTTTATATATATTTTTTTGCAAAAAAAAACGGAAATGGTTTTCATAAACGTGTACATACCTAGTTGTTGTTGTAAACATAAAAGTTAAATAGACCAACATCGGTACATGTTATATATTGGGAATAGTGATGATAATAATAAATGTACAGAAAAAAATATCTTGCAACTTGGATTACATTACATTACATTTACAATACGTTGTTGCTGTAGACAAAAAAACTTTAGATATTTTTTGGTGTATCACATTTTTTATCGCACAAAAAAAATCTGCTTTTTTAACGTGCAAAGTCAGCATCAGCAAAAAAATAAGCAGTTTAGTGTATATATAAACCGACCAGATAGCAAATTTTTTTTTTGCACAAGAAATTTTTTTTTGATGAGAAGGAAAATCGCAGAGATAATTCCGTCATTCAAATGAAAAAAAACAATGCTCTTTACTTACTCTAGCAAAAATAGAAACAATCCAAACGATATCTGTAGGCAGTTTATATATTGCATCATGTGAAGGGTTTGGGTAGATACACTCCGTAATAAAATAATAGTGCTACTTTTTTTCTGGGCTACCTACAACCCTTTAAAAAATACTGCTGTTGTTGTTGTCTAGATAGAACACAAAGTTAATAGTCGATTGCAGTAAAACAAAAAAAAGAGAGAAAACTTTTTTCTCACTCGTTTTCTCTCTTTCTCTGTTAAAATCACAAATTTTCTCTCCGTTTTACACATATGAAACTCAGATTTGAGAGAGCAAGTTGAAAGCAATAAAAATGCATGGAATGATACGCTTTGTTATTTTGTAGGTATAACTAGCAGCAGCAGCAGAAGCAGTAGTAGAAGATTCAGAGAGAGAGAAAGAGAAAACGCTTTACCTCTTTTTTCCACTGATTCCCTCACAATGACTGCCTGCCTGACTGACAGAGAGTGACTGCTACTATACTACATACATACAACTGCACACACACAATAATCCATTATGGTATGTATTGCATGGGTACTACTACCACTGCAAAACAAAAAAATTGCAGAGGTATTTTACTCTGTATATACTGCCATTTTACTACATTTTACAACAACCTTACCACCATCGCTTTCACTGCTATGCTTTGCCGCCATATCAGTAGAAAAAAGCAAGAGAATTTTTTTTGTGAAAATTGCATAGAGTATTTTAACACGTTCTCTGGTATTCCCTTTATTCCTGTATATATTTTTTTTCTTGAGACCACTGAGACTTGTTTTTTTTGAAGAGAAAGAGAAAAAAATAATATATATATATTTATAGTAATATACACAAAAGAAGAAGCAAAGAAAATGAAACACAAGGAGAAAGAGTGTAAATGAATACATTTTTTTTTCTTATTCTTCTTTGTCTCAAAGGATGAATCTGCAGATCCGGTAGATCCGTAGTTATTCTCTGACACGAGGATTTACACTGTGTGATGATAATAACGAAAAAAAACATGGCACAATGGCATATTATTATACAACAACAGCATATATATGTATATGTATAGGGAGAAAGGCGTGATGATGATGACCTACTACTGCAGTAGTACTGGTGGTTTTTTTTTACTATTTGTGTATTTAGCTGCAAGCTTTTGTTTTTTTAAGTATATATTTTTTTGTCTGCGTCTTCCTCTGGTTCCTTGTTTAAAATCAGTAACGCTGTAATTTGAAAATGCATGAACATTCTTTTGTGAATCCAGTCGGGACGAGTTGAGAGAGAATGTGAGTGAAAAGCTACTTCCGCTATGCTCTCTCTCTCTCTTTCTCTCTCTCTTCCTCGTTTGGATTTTTTTAGGGGTTTTCTTCTGTTTTAAAAGAAATTTATGGCATTTTCTATTCTATTTCCCAGCTCGACGCTTTAACTTGTACGTATATTTATTTTTTTGGGCAAAATGAAGTATACATAAAGTAACAGCAGCAGCAGCAATGCTTGTAAATGATGTGTAGATTTATATTTTGCTGTTTGTTAAGAGTACATAATATATATAACCTACATGTATGGCATGTTTGCATACACCACCATATATTTCTTTCCCACGTTCCATGAACAATTTTTTTCTCTCTTCGTTTGAAAAGGCAACAGAGAAAATGAATAAACTTGAGAAAAAAACCCACCCTCCATTTTTTAAGTAACATGAGTATAAAGCAAAAAAATGTGTGTTTCAAGTGGTGTGTGTGTGCGTACACAATATTTTTTTGCTTACTACAAATTATACATGTATAAAAAAGAAAGTGCTGTGCTGCAAAAAATAGAAAAAGTAAAAAGAAAGTAAAAAATGCCATACTTCTTTCTCTATTTTCTTCAACATGTATAAAAATTAGGTGACTGTGACTTATTCGCACTTGTGTGACTTTGCTCTCTTTTTTTATACATTTTATTCGATTTTTTTCTTTCTCTTTTTCTCTTTCTCCTAAAAAAATAAATTACTATCCTAACTTCACAGTTCACAGATAAAATGTAATATTTTAAATCTGATGCGCAAGTAACAAGGCACAAGAAAATATAGTCACTTTGGCTGCTGTGCTTAAGCTGCATGTGCTTGCTATTACTTCTACTTTCACTACTACTCATCTTTTTATACATTTTTTCTCTTTCAAACCAGCTAAACTTTCTTTTTGCCCATATGTTTTAGAAATAAGAATAACTTTTCTCAGTTTGTTGAGCAGATGCAGCCGAGGATAAAATAAAAAAATACTGGTGGTTGTAGTAGTAAAAAAATATGTATATAATAATAGTATATTATATAGCGTTACACTTACATGAGCAACAAATTGCCCTTTTTTTAAAAAAAAGAAAAAAAACACATTTTCGCTTGCTTACATTATATTTGGCGGCGGCGGCGACGACGATGTCGACAGTAGTGGTGGTTGGTTGGTTGGTGGACTTTCTATATTTTTTTGTTGTGAACATGATGTGATGACACTAGGGATTTGCTCTTTTGTCTTTTCCTATTTTATTTAATACATTTTGTTTGTTAGTGTTACAGCTTTTTACTGCTACTGCTGCTGTTTTTTTAGTCATGTAGGATTTGCTCTTTTGTCTTTTCCTATTTTATTTAATACATTTTGTTTGTTAGTGTTACAGCTTTTTACTGCTACTGCTGCTGTTTTTTAGTCATATGTGTGTGTGTTGTGTGTGTTTTGCTGCTCTCTTTCACCAGATATATGTTTTATTACTAGCCTCTGTGTTAAAGAAACTGGGACAGCAGCAGCAGCAGCAAGTGAGGAGGGACTTATTATCCTCATCATTATAGACCATTTGTATGACAAGTGTGAGAAGGGAAAGCCTTTTCTCTACCATTTTATAATATTTCTTTATTATCTTCAACAGCAAACAAAAAAAGAACAAAACAAATTTAATGCTTACACCACCCGGCAGAAGAAAAAAACTTTCTAAAAAAAAGAGTTAGAATAATAATAATAACCAGCTTTTTAGTTTTTGTAAAGATTTATCATATTTCGGCGGCGAGAAAAAAAAAGAGTAAACACAGTTGTTATTCTTTTCAATCCAGGCTACTTTCTTTACGCAAAAATAATGAAGTATTTGTAGTGTAGAGCATGCCTAGTAAAGTAAAACAGTGTCACATTTACAGCACATAATAATAATAATAAAATATACTTTTTGGGGCAAGCTGACACATGACCCATAGATTTTATTCAATGTAAAATGTAATGTTGTAGTATCTGCCTGCTGAACTGAAGCATGTAGTAATCATGCTAAACATCGTTAGCACAAACTGCTGCAGAGCAACAACTCGTTTGAATGGCTATACTAGTAATAATAATAATATTCAGTTTTGAAAACCACACAGGAATTTTTGCTTTCTTCAGCGCTACACCACAGGCTATATATACTCACTCACTCTCAGCAGCAGTCCATCCATTGTACTTGGCTGTTTGCAAGATATAATATAAAAAATATCACCTAGAAAATCCCCAGAAGATATAAAAAACAAAAAGTTTTTCTAAATTTTCTTTCTGAATAGAAAAGTAGCAGGATTGTATCCCGTTGAAAATTTTCAGTAGGGATGTTAGAGGAATATATGGAATCTCAATCCCATTGTTTGATTTTACTTTGGTGTATTATGATTATGACGATGATCATCATCTGACGATAGGTTCAATGACGCCTTTGATGTTTCTTGATGATAGCAGAGGTCAACACACTTGAGCATATAATGTTCCTTTTTTCTCTCAAAGGACGACGAGGAGAAGGAGGAGGTATTGAAAATGACTTTTATGAGTGGAGTAGTAGCATCTCTTCAGACAAGTTGGGAGAAAACAAAAAAGGATTGTATCCCGTTGAAAATTTTCAGTAGGGATGTTAGAGGAATATATGGAATCTCAATCCCATTGTTTGATTTTACTTTGGTGTATTATGATTATGACGATGATGATCCTCTGACGATAGGTTCAATGACGCCTTTGATGTTTCTTGATGATAGCAGAGATCAACACACTTGAGCATATAATGTTCCTTTTTTCTCTCAAAGGACGACGACGTGGAGAAGGAGGAGGTATTGAAAATGACTTTTATGAGTGGAGTAGTAGCATCTCTTCAGACAAGTTGGGAGAAAACAAAAAAAAGTTGGGGCAAGTAGTATAGTTTTTGTGCTTAACTTTGTGTCTGTGTTATTTTTTTCAATGCTCCTGTCACATTTTATTTTGCTATACATTTTTTTGAGATATATAATATATTATATTATACAAGTGGAGAAAGGAAAATGTGTACCCCCCCCCCCAAAAAAAATGGTATATCTAATAAACTTCTCTGGTTCTCCTTCTTCTGGTTCAAGTTAGCAAACAGCATGAGAAATGCCCAACTCTGCGAACTCTTCTCCATTAATTTCCGAGTGAGCTCCAACAGTGCAGACATTATTGTGTANCTTCTTCTGGTTCAAGTTAGCAAACAGCATGAGAAATGCCCAACTCTGCGAACTCTTCTCCATTAATTTCCGAGTGAGCTCCAACAGTGCAGACATTATTGTGTATAGTTTGGCTCTCCTCTATGGTGGAAGAAACGAGTTTTTGTTGGTGGTATACACACTGTTTATGTGATAAAAAAAGAAGAAGAAGAGGAGGAAGAATATTGCATTTTACTTACTTATCTCTGTCAGCGACTTTCTTCCCAAGGTGCATTTTTATCAGTTTTGCTGCTGCTGCTGGTGGTGGTGGGTGTCTGCTTTTCCCACAAAAATGCACAACCAACGCAATAGCAATAGTGACGGCATCACCAAGGAGAGAGAACTAGTGGGAGAAAGGGAAAGAAAGAAAGTAAGAAGGGGTATCGTGAAGAAAACAATGAGTTTGTATATATGGTAGGTATATACATACCTACCTACTCTCTGTATACAGCTTTGGGCTGCTGGTGGTGGCTTGTTGCTAAAAAATGAAAGTAAGCCGTGCCATGTGTACATGTACGTACATATTGCGTGAATATTGAATATGAGCTTGAAGCAATAATAATAATAATAATATGTGTAGATTTTGGTTTGGCTTTGACTATCCACATGTACGACAATATAAGTAAGATTTGGTTTCAAGTGTATAAAAAATTTTCTCTTTATAAAAAAATGAAAGAAGGCACAATAAAACTGTATATATATTTTTTGGTAGGTTGTGTGCTTTTGTGTGTGTAAATAAGCGGAGAAGAGAGAGAGAGAAAAATAGTACATCCTTTACGTTTAAGCAGATGGAATAAGCAGCAGGTCATAAACAAGTCGACAAAAAGAATAACGCCTTTGTTGTGTAAATAAAGAAGAAGAAGGAGAAAAATATATAAAAAACGCACAAAGTATATATATATATATACCTATCCATACGTATGTACTGCTGTTGCACATATAACGTAGGATTAAGTTTGGTGGTGCTGGTAAAAATAAATATATATACACACTTGACTAAATCCACAAACAAAAGTGGATTGTCACTTGCAGTAAGCTTAACTAATGAGCAGGACCATTATAAGCATACATATTTATGAACCAATCCAAAACCACCACTGCTACTACTCGAGTGTATAAACAACTAGTGCTTCCCCAGAATATAAAAAATATAATTCATTTGAGCGTTCGTTCTATATGGCAAACAAAAACAAAAGCTGTCACACCACAGCACCACCACCACCACTACCACCAGCAGCAGCAAAACAAAAAAAGGAGAAAAGTATCATCAAGGGATAAATGCATCTCTTTAGCAGAAGAGAAAAGTGCAAACAGTGTGAAAAACAATGCAAAATTGTTATACAATGAGGATGACGACGATGATGATACTCATCCACTTGTAAAAAAAGAAAAGCGATTCTAGAGAGAGAAAAAGAGAAAGTGTAAAGGGAAAGTATAATTTTAAAAAAAGAGAAGATTTACACATAGAGCAATATATACATACATACCTATTTATATGGAGGGTTCAATGGAATAAAAAAAATATAGGAGAATGCAAAGCGGAAGGAAATTGATGAAGGAGTCAGAACGATCGGGAGGATGATGACATGTGCATTTATGTGTCTGTGTGCTTGTATAAAACATTATTTTATTTTCTATTGCAAAAGCATGTATATGAATAGTGGTACGCTGTATATACTCGTTTTGGATTAAATGAATGAGAATAAATAAACCACTGTGAAAAGATTGTCCTTTGTGTTTCTACTTAGTAGGGCGCGAATGAAGATGAAAGTGAAAACATTGAGTGGTGGTGTGTGTAGTAGTAGTACAATAGGTAGAGATCTAGAAAGCCAGAGAGACATCATACACACACACATACATATACTCTCTCACGCTGGATGGCTGACGCTTCTGTTTCGGCTGGATAAACTTTTTTTTCCTCTGATTCTCTTTCTTCTTTTCCAAGAATAAGACTTTCTGTCAGGATAAAAACAGCTTATGAGAGAGAGAGAGAAAGAGAGAAGAAGAGATGGAAAAAAGGCTCCTTTCGTTCTTTTTCTTCTTCTTCGTCCTTAATTCAACTTTTACTTGCCTTTTTTTACTGCTGCAGTTTTTCTCTTTCTACTTGTTCTTCTAACAAAAACTCCACCTCTGCCACTGCTACTACTGCTACTGCTGCTGCTGCTATCATCACAGCTGAGTGAGTAAAAACTTGTTGGCAATGCGATGGTGGTAGTCGTTTTTTTGTGGTGCATTACCACCGCCACCCGTGGTAGCACAGTTCATGTATTGACTTTATACTGTTCTTGAAAAAAACAGGCAGGCATAAAGAGAGAGAGAGAAAAAAAAATTCTTCTATTTTTATATTTTCGTTTTGTTCTTCTGTTTGTATCCTTAAGAATTTATAGTGAAAAAATATGTAAGTACGCAAGTAAGTAACGTGTACACACGCACACTCAACTCACTCCTGCTAAAAGACCAACTTAATATTTCCAAGTGGTGGCATGTGACATCCCTTGGGAGTATCAGAAGAGAAATAAAATTTAGCAACAAAAAAATTTATTTATTTTTCTATCTAGTGAGTAGTAGCAGTAGTAGTGTGTTATCCTTTTAGAGATAAAGGCCATAAGAGAGAAAAAAAGAACAAGAGATTTTGTGCTATTTATTATTAGTTTCTTTTTTTTCTCTTCTTTGCCCATGTCTGGCGTTCCATTTTAAGTTTATGTGTCACCATATGCCGATCATTGGATGATGATGATGATGATGGTACTACTGCTACGACGTTTGTGCTGACTTGACTAAAAGTTGGTTGATCTGCTGTCACTCAATATGATAAAAAGGCAGAAAAAAACGACGACAGATAGTGTGTTGTCGTTGTTGTTGTTGCAAGTATAGCTTTTTTTTTTATCTGTTTTCGTAATAGATTCCCTGATTCTTTTTTTTGGTGTGTGAACGAACTGACAAGGGAATCACGTTAACTGTAGCAGTGGCATTTCCTTTTTGTTTTTGTTATATGGCTGGGGCGCAACTACCTTCTTTTTCTTTAACAAATGCCAGTAATTCAATTATTTTAAATCGTTAATTCAGTCCAAAAGAAACTTTTAAGCAGTTTTTTGTCATTTTGTGACGTCGTTGAATATTTTTTGATATTCAGCCCCATCCGTGCATATCCCTTGTCAGCTAAATGATGAGTTGACATTCCCCCTCTTATTGGAATAGATTCTCTTTTTTCTTTCTTTTTTTTACGATTCTTGTCATTTTCCTCTTTGAGTCAGCTGTTACTTTACTTTCAACTTTTATCACTCAATTTACCAGATTACTTTTTATGGCTTTTCGATTTCATGTTGTGATGATCTTGATGTTTTTTTCTGCTTGTGCACCAAAATGTGCACTCAACAACAACGCTACTTCTTCTTTTCACATGTTTCTCTTTCTTTTTTCTCTCTTTTAAGCTGTGCATGATGATGTAAATTGAACACATGCGATGTGTAAAATGTGCCATCGTAGAAGTTTTTTATGCAAAATTAAATACACACAACCTTTGTGCAAACAGCGTGCTTTTTCTTTTTTTCATTTGCACTTTCTCCTTTCCATCATTCAAGTGTGACAGCAGCAGTGTATGTATTCACCGTTTGATTACACTATTTTACGGGCACTTTAAGTTTAGATGTAAAAAAAAACAGCTAAAGTTACAATTTACTGACATGACGTATATAAGTCTAATGCAAAAAAAATTCGTTTAAAGTCAGCCCTCTTCCTGGCGTGTATGCATACATACACGTTATATGAATATACCTCGTATTTTCTCTTTTGCGGAGAAAGCATACACATTTTCTACACAGCAGATGATCATAATATAAAAACATTTTATCTTATTTTATTACTCACTCACTTCACAGGTTAAATGCTACAGGATTCTTATATCCGGTGAAAACTTTTTTTCTTTATACGTTTTCTTCGGATATACAAAAAAAATAATGTATACCACCATAAACAGTTTTTTTTTCAGATTACGCCTTTGGAAAGGAAAATGAAATTTCAGGTCCAATTAAAATTAATCTGACTTGAGGAACGCGAGAGTGAAATAGGAAACTCGTTTTTATTTCGAAATGATGACGACTTACTTTTTTTCTTCTTTTTTCGGAGAAAGTAAGCCACTTTCGCGGAAGAGAGTAGTAGAAGTAGTGGTTCAATTCTAAGTAGGTGTGTAAACCTTTATATATATACATATATAGCTATATATATAATATAATAACATCTCATCTTCTCATTTTCCCACTTTTCCTATTACAAAAAAAATAACGTTTCCTTTTCAAGTCGTCCTCGTGAGTG
>JAHZMT010001609.1:0-24457 GCA_027743785.1 Sinhomidia bicolor
CCCTTTTATCTTCATTGTATCTTTTTTTCTAGGGAGATTGACTGGCTAAAGTGCCAGTGTTTCGGATGAATGATAAATGTAAATGATGCTAAAGAATGCTGCCCCGGTGCACAGTGCACATCATTTTAATGGTTGTTTTAAGGTCTGGACAAGCTGTCGGTCGCGTCAAAATGAATAAATTGTATATGCAAGAGGTATGTATACGTACATATATAGGCAATAAAAACAATCAATCATAAAAGATTAGGTAACGCTTCATTTTTTTGTGAACAACAGAAATAAAATTTACTAATCATTTACCTATGTACGTTTTAGTTTAAAACAGGGAAAATTTGAATACAATTTTACTTCCTTCGAGGTAAAGCTACATATACAAGTAAAATTCTTGTTGAATGGTTAATATCACTGATTAAAAATATCACAATACTTTGTCATCAACAATCACCAATAAATAAAACAGGTATTATACACCAAATGTATAGTAATAATTCAAATAAACAATCCATAAATTGTGCAAAATAAGCAGGAATTCTTGAGGTGTGAAATTGAACAAGTAAATTTAAAATGAGATAGTAAATACTTATATACCATGGCTGGAAAACATCCTTTGAAAAGATAATACATTACATGTAAACACTTTTAAGTCATAAATATTTCTTGGGAATAATTATATGACATAAATTATGAACCAGGAAAATTTTACTAGGTGATTTCTCATTACGGCGCCTGTAGCTTATAATTAGGTTTACATTTGTGATAATCAAGTAACTACACTATTCTGTTGCTTCAATCTTCCATAAATACACGTAAGTTTTAAGCGACCATTTTGAGTCAATTTTTTTATTCGTATCCGCAATAAAAAAATAACAAGTTGTGAAGCAGGACATTAAAGAACTTCTTAATTTTCCCCATTTGACTGCTGCTGCAGCAGTAGTAACAGCAGAATATTATGTAGTTGAATGAAAGTACTCGGTGATTTGGGAAATAGACTACTGAGAAACGAGTGAAATATTTTGCTGTTGAATGCAAAGTTTATTATGGCTTTTCTAGGTCGCCGTCTTGAGTTTCGACAAAATACCTAATTTTTTTATCTTCAACTTACTCATCATGATAATAAAATTTCTTTCTGTATGTTTATACGTACACCAGACACCAACAGAAGGGAAAAAGGTTTGACATTACTATATACTGCAACTGTCTGCTACTGCTAATAATGCTAATGCATACGTGCTTGCAAATTTACAATGTTTTTATATGTTGTATATGTCTGTAATGTGAGCGCAGTAATGCTATGAGTTATGTTGCAACAAAGCCATTTTCATTTTTATGCTTTCCTCTGCGTAACTCATATTTTTTACATTGATATTTCGTGAATTTTAAATGCTTCAGTGTCTCCTCCTCTCAAGGTCTGGTGTGTGGCCTGCTGTAAATAAGCGCAATTCATTTAGGATCCTTTTTTGACATTGCCATTAACATTGAGATTATTATCTGAGTGCTCCACTTTCTTTCAACTCTCTCCGTTCGAGAAATACTCCACTACGTTTTTTCTGGGTTGTCATGTGTCCTTTGTAAATTTTTCACGAGGATTTTCCTATAAAACGACTAACCAATAATCGTAACAAAAATATTCCAGTATGTATGTTGTTAGGTCGAGCAAATGCTCCTTTTGCTTTTAACTACTCTGTTTTCAAGAATCGTTCAAGGTTTTATGTATGTAGTTTGTGCAAATTTTGCTCATAAATAAATGAGAAATCAGAATGTTTTTGGTGTGGTTCGTAAACGAAAGCATTTTGAACCAAAGCAAATTAGTACCTTATTTATTTATTTAAAAAAAATTTAACTTTACTTTAAATGCAAGTACGCCAGCATAAAAGGTTTTCCACATTGATAAGATAAGACTTCTCTTTTAAAAAAACGAATCTGCTTCTGGTGAGCAGGTTTCTGTTTCTTTTGTGCTACCGTGTATTTTTTTTAGAAATGGGAACGAACAGCCTTTGGTAGAACCAAAAAACTGAATTGAATTTTCAATTGCTTCTGGGACTGCGACAGTGGTGATACTTGTGCAGTGCAAGTTTTGTACGTACGCAGCTCGTTACATTTTTCAGTCCTACTGGACAGCGTCTTTTGCCATTCTTTTGATGATATGAGAATCAGTAGTAGTAGTGGTAGTAGCAAGTAGGTATTTGAGTATTTTCCCCTGTACATAGTGAACAATTACGTACCCACACAGTGCTGGTGTATGTCATCTTACGAGTAGATTGCTGTTTTGTAAGTATAATTTTGCTGATTCCACTTGTATCTCCTTTGAGAAAAAAAATCTGAAAGCTACTTCTCCTACTGCAATGGTCTCAGAAGAGAAGTTGAAAACCAAATAAAGGAATAGAGAGGGAGAGAGAGAGAGAGCTAAAAAAGGAATTGCAAAGAAGGGATTGCTTGGGTCAAGGGGAAGAAAAGGAATGCTACTACTGCTTAAATGACTGAATTGCTTATAGTAACCAATACTGCGTCCAAATATATAAAAAAAATTGTGTGGAATACATTGTGTGACTTTATGAGATGTTTTTCAGCGATTCTCATCCAAATTCCTTTTTTCTTCCCTCTTTCTTCTTCGCACTCACATATTTTTCCACTTCTTCTTCGACTGTGGACCATTTGCTCTGAATCACAGTGGAAGTACGCATCGTTGGCTAAAAGAGGCTTTTTGCTTGCTTACTTGCTTATATACAAAAATATTTTGGTGTGGTGCATACCCACACAGACACACACACAAGATGATCATCCAGAATAAGCGTAAAACGGGGAAAACGATCATCCTTTTGCTTAGTAAAACGCAGGAATCGGAATAGCTGTGTGTATCCACAAAGCTGTGTGTCTGATGTATTGTTGGCGGAGGAGCAATGTTATTGCTTTGCTGTTTATGACTTTACTACAAACACATAGGTATAAATATATATATAGACATACACACAGTTGCAAAACAACACTCGACTTGTTATATATATATATATGTTTTTTTTCTGGCTTCCATTTCTTTTGTCATATTTTTTTCACATAATTTTGACATAAATTGCAGATTCTGCTCTTTGCAAACGTACGTAAATCTCCCCGCTAAGGTCTCACTTCAATAAGAAGAACATTCAATTTGATACAAATTCACGTTTTTATTAGTCAGTATCATTTCTTCTCGGGAAAATAGAGAGATGAGGAAAACGTATAAAATTGTAATATTCCATTTTCCCGACGTCGTATTCGCTAATATATAAAAACTTTCTCTTATGTCTTTCAGACGCATATACTTAAATTTTAGGTACAATAATAATATATGCAGTATGCAAATATCAAATTCCCCTTTCACCAGTCCATATTACCGTCAAGTATACGTAACTATATGACTTTCTTGTCTTTCCTTCTTCTTTTTTTTCGGCTTGAATCTGTGTCCTCAATGTTTATCTTGACTTAAGAATCTAAACCAGTAGCAGCGAACAGATCTACAGTAGGCAATCATTCAGAAATGGAAAAAAATATCATTGTTTTACCGAAAGTACCTACACATTTATTCTTTCTGGCACTTGAAGATAAAAAAAGTAGGCTGAATCGTTAGATGCAAAGGGAACATGAAAAAAATAACGAAAAAAACTATCCAATCATCAAATATTATTATGCATAAAAATATATACTGAAAAGAAGAAAATAAGGAATTTGTTACTTTCCAACGTAAAAAAATATAAAAAAAGTACGCGAGGAAAGACAAAGATCTAGTTCATATGCATGCATGCGATTATGCAGTTTGTTTGGCTAATATTACATAAGTATACTATCGTAACAGAAGCGACTTGGGCAAATACAAAGTCATAAATTTTTAAAGGGTTCATTGCACCATCACCAGAAAGTTTGAATTTTCATCAGTAACAACAGCAGCAGGCAAGGCAAATGGGTCTGTCAATAAGTTATACAGAAAGAGATGGAAAATGTCCTGCACAGACTAGACACATTTTTGAAGAGAAAAACGCCAGCGGACACACAATCAAAAAAAATGTACGAGAGTAAAAAAAACTTTTTTTTTGTTTTAGTTTCTTTTTTTTCTTTCTTGTCCTAAAAGTTGGTGAGTATGCCAGTTGGCTGAAGGAAGAAAGAGGGAGGAAATGTAGATACGGGAATAAAAAAACCTAAAAGTTGGTGAGTATGCCAGTTGGCTGAAGGAAGAAAGAGGGAGGAAATGTAGATACGAGAATAAAAAAGTAAAATATAGTTATTTTTACGGTTTCATGAAGCACGAAGGCGAGCGCATGAAAAACTACCTACAACGACAAATTATAGAGCACAACGAATCTATTCAAATTCGGTAAGAAAATAAGCAGTTTGGATACCGTCGTTTTTACTCCATACTACAGAAAAAAAACAAATTTTCATCAGTATTGTAAGCATATATATATACCTTGCATCTCTCTAAGGTTACATACCTATATATAGGTAGTATGACCTAACGAAACCAAAAAAAAAATTGGTCAAGAGATCATTAAATTTTTCAGCATGCAAAAAAAATTTTTTTTTGCTAAAGTTGCATACGGTTGTTGTATTTGGTTGCATTTTTTTCGCCCAGGGTAAAAACTGACAAGCTTTCATGCAAGCACACAACCTGGTTTTTGAATTTATGATCAATTACTACCCTGCAGGTTTAATGTCAGTTACATTTTTTTGTGTGTTACTCTCGTGCACAACACTAACACTAACACTGCTGCCATGTTTGTAATAAATATTATCATCTGGGGAAATCAGTTGCATAAAAATTTATGCAATACTCTCTACTGAATTTGATATGCAGAGCAATAACATGTGCTTTCTCCCGCCCGAATGGGATATTAACAATTATTATGGTATTACACGTACAAATTACTTTATGTAAAAGTAGCAGTGGCTGTGTGCGGCGATCAGAGGAATTGCTGCACAATCTTTTTGAATCTCCCTCCATATTATGAGTGACTTTTCTTCCCAACAGCGAATGGAACAGTAAAAATTCAAAAGGAAAAAAAGTGTTAGTAGCAGTATTATTATAGTGTGCAGCTGAAACTGACAGGCAGCATTGCTGATGTAAAAGTCACGTCACAATTCAAAGTGGCCGATGATTGTAGATGAAATATGAAGCTGTAAATTTTGTTTTGCTTGCGACTAATGAAACTCTCTCTCTCTCTCTCTGTGCTTTCATATTATATTTATGAAAGCTTGCGTGTGAGTCAAACGAAATTGAATACATAGTGGGGACTACTCTCCTCCAAAATGTGTAGTAGTTTGAGAATGTTTATGTTGAAAATTGGACAGGGATGCCCACGTTGGCAATAATCATCATATCATCAAATGATCAGCAAAAAGAGGCGTTATAGAACAGTGACGACTTGTGCGGTCGGTGGTGTGTGTCGGTTAAGCCCAGTTTTTGTGTCATTTTTTTCTCTCTCTCCCTCTCTCTTTCTGTCTCTCTTGGCCTTCTTTTTTGCTATCAGGGTGGCTTGAAGAAAGTAATTTTCTTTTATACCAAAAAAATAGCATCACATACACTCTGACAGTAGGCCACGTTCCTTTCTTCTTCTTCTTCTTCTTTGCACACATTTTTCTTTTGAAAAGAATGGAAGTTGCAACAAGAAAAGAAGTTTAGTAGTGTGACCATTGTGATCACATAAAAATAGCTTTGGCGAATGAATAGAAGAGAGCAAAGCAAGAAAGAATATAAGCGTCTCCTCAGAAAAAAACAGTCTTCAAGCCACACATTACTCTACACATTTGCTTTACATTTCTATATTTTTTACAGTGCAGGATGTAAAGAATGTCGTGTTATGTACATACGTCTGTCTTTGTGGGAGTGTGTGTGTGTGTGTGTGTGATGATGATAAGTTGGGACTATAATGGATTGAATAAGGTATCATCTCGTGAGTTTCCTTCCTTCCTCCATTTTTAGGCTGTTTTTTTGTGTATGGCGGTGATGCTGAGGGCGCTGCTGCTTTTGAAAGTCTAAAATATTCCTTTTCTCAGCCAGCCAATCCCTTTGCCTTGTATCATCAAAATAAGTAAAGCTCGAGAAGAGATACAGTAAAAAGCATATAGTCAGTTAGTTAGTTGGTTTGATATGTATGTTGCAAAAAAAACCATCAGAGAGGGATCGGAGGAGTATCCTTTGATTCTCGAAAAGTTGATTACAATTTGATGGTTGTCAGAGCGCTTCCTCTCTTTATGCTCAATGTTCCATGTTCCGGGTAGTAATTTTTCAAAGAGTTTCTCATCTCTCTAGCTCACTCTCTCTCTCTCTTTCCCCTTTTTTCTTTTCCCTACTTTCTCTTTTCTTTCTTTTCCATTTTCTGTTGTCGTTTGCCAACAATTCACATTCACCACCAAAAAAAGCGGATGATACCATTTTATATGAGAGTTTTTATAGTTGCCTATTACCACTGATGTGTATGTGCCATTAATATGTATTAAGGATATATACACGTTCGTAAATATACTTGCTTTGCTTGCCAGCAACCAGGCAATGGGACTTTGTGTATGTGTGTGTGTGTGAGAGAGAGAAAGAGCATCCTTTTTCTAGCTTTCCCTCTTTGCTTTTCACTAACTTACTTAAGTTTTACTTGGTTATTTTGTTCTTTTCCATGATGATGATAATGTTATGCAATAGTGAGGATACTGCTGCTTACTAACTCATGTTATTTTTTTCTTCTCTTCTTTTTGGCATATTATGGAAGAAATAGATTTTTTTGTCCTTTCTTGTTCCTTTGAGTGTTGTTGAATTGAACAAGCGGGAGAAACAAGTGACTGCTGCACATTGTCTTTCCGTGGATTATTTTTTTTTCTCGAGGACAAAAATTGTAGCCAAGAACAGAGAGTGGTATAAAAAAGGAGGTAATATAATAAATATTGAATTTTTGTTGCCGAGGTTCACTTGAGTTTTAGCCACACGCACACGACATATCAATAACGCAGCTCAATATGTGTAAGTGAATCCTGTGGTATACGCTCGACCCAATTCAGAAATTTCTCGAGTAGAACAAAGGCGTAGATATAAAAGCCTATACATACATACATATATACCTATCTAGCTTGCTAGGGATTAGGCACGCGAAACTTGTACACACTCATTATATTGAACGAAATCATGATGATGAACAGCCTTCTGTTCCGGTTCGTTGGACAGAAAGAATTATGAAAGCTACTCATGTGGTTCAATACTGAAGCAGCTTGGGAGAGAAAATGTGAAGATTTCTACGTACCTAGTAGTATTATTCTCAAGTGTATAAATTTTCTTCCGCATTTTTTACTTTTTTAGTACGAAAATCAGTATTCCCATCTCAAATTATCATTAAAAAACTACGTATACATACATATACATACCTACATTCATTCAGTGATTACTCTTGTGTAACCATCTGTTTGATTATTAAGAAAAAAAACCTTCTTGAGACAACTTGAGAATTTTTACAGAATGAATTTTAAAAGAAAAAAAAAACAACTTCTCATAATTTTTTTTTCTATGCAATAAGTCTGCCAATTCTTTAGTCTACCTATGCGGACTTAACATAAGTACCAGTATATGTTCAATGTTATACATTCGTTAGTTTTAGCGTGTATACTTAAGTTTGCTAACCTCTTGTAGTAGCGATGAAAAAAAGAATCTTTTTTTATATTCCTTGTGCTTTTCATTCTACTACGTCTCATTTCGTGGACTTGTAAAGTTATTTTTTGAAAGGAACTGGCTGTACAAAATGGATTAGTACATGGGAGCATGGAGAGTCTACTTTTTGTTTCAAACAAAAGTTTCTTGTCATACGCACAAGTGGTGAAAATTACACAGAATTTTGAAGAATGATGAATGTTAGAGAACACGCATCTCCTTCGGCTCTGTAATTTTATTAATGATCCGGGCAACAGAATTACGAATATAAATTTTATTTATTTTTATTTATGTAGAAAGTACATAGTACACAAGCTAGGCATATACTGTATCTAAATATCAATGTTCTAATATGCATTATTTAAAAAAATATATATATTAAATACATTCACATTGCCTATTCCGTTAAATATTCTCTAAATATCATTTTTAAACGAAAACTTGTTATGTGAATTAATTAATATTTTATAAATATATTATATTCCTACTTTACGAACATATTTAGCTTCATAGACCACAATGACTAGTGTATTTTAGAGAGATACATTTGGTTCCTTTACAAATTCCTGTGTGGAAGCTAGGGGCAATAAGACCGCTTATTTTGTATGCATTAAACTTTTANTATGCATTAAACTTTTATTTAGGTACATATGAACCTAAGCATTAACAATATGTAAGTTTTACATTTTTTCTCTAAAATGCAGAACTTCTTCCGCTTCGTATTTCTTATTCAAGCGGTAAGAATAAATTAAAATTAACGAACTTTGCACAATCTTATCATAATTGTAAATGTTTGATAATCACGTACTAATTGTACTGTTATAAATAAATAAATAGCCATAATTCCTACACATTTCCTTTTAACGATAAGTCAATTTTACATTACAATCAAGGAAAAATTCTCTATATGTAACGTAAATATTCACTTTACAAATTATTGAACGTGGTTGAAGTAGTTCGTACGACAAAATAATTTTGCAAGTGCTAATAATATAAAATTTGTTAACTAGGTATATTAAGTTTTTTTAAAGTCGACACTGACAACGAATTCTTCTGTGTACATTCTCGCTTAAAATACTAAGATACAACACGAGTTAGCTAGTTTTAATACTATTTTGTACTAGTATGAGCAATTTGGAATCAGAAAATTCATTTTTTTACATAACAATAAAGTAACAGTACGTTTCATGTCATACTATTGATTCATATATTACTTTTCTCAAATGCAATTTAATAAAAGTAAAGAACATACTAGGTTGGAATTGTTGGAAATGTGCAAGTTACTATATTAGTTTCGTAATATATCTAGATCTACTGTTACATCAGATTTTCTTTCCTGGTGAAATTGCCATTTTGTATTTTTATTAGACAATGAGATTCCCATGACGATTTCAATTTTGAAATATAGCAATGAAGAAAATATCCGGAAGAATAAACAACTGTAATAAGAATAAGAGATACCTAGATTGATAAATGTTGCTGTAATACGGTGTATTAGTATCAAAAATAAGCATAGGAAATGGGTCTAGATGAACGCAGTACTTACATTTACAGAGCTTAAAATAAGTTTTAAAAAACCATAATTCTGCTTATAAATCTGCCAAATTAACGGATTTTAACAAATATGCCATTTTAGTTATTTCACAAAATTTATACAAGTTTGCAAATGGTCAAGACCTTGTGTGGCACTGTACATGTCAAATGTGTAAATTGATGACAAAGACAAGCCAAAAACAAACGTTTTTGGCATAGGTTCATCATGGTTCCATAGCGATACCATTATTTGTTCCAAACTATACTCTGCTGCTCTTGTCTTTACTATTGTTCTGGTTAATTTGCAAATGATTTTATGTTTTCCGTAAAATTTATGGCATTGTAAAAAATTAAGCCGTTATTTCTTGGACAAAACTTTCCATAAAGTCTCCACTTTTGTAAATTTTATTTAATGGCCACCATTGAAGAACATTATTATTTGGCTATATACTTACTTATATCTGAAAAAAATAATAAAATGTTTGTATCTAACAATTACTTGAACAACGTTCCTTTCTGTCCATTACCCACAATTGTAGCAACGGAGTCTGTGATAGTCCAGTAAAGAGTTAATAATTTTCACATTTACAATGCAATGAGAAATTTGGACACGAGTAAAACGAATTCGCGGCTAAACTGAAAAATAACTTTTAAAATAAGAACGTATTCTATATAACATTCCGTTTAGCATTAAAATCTATTATACTGTGGAGGAATCTCGAAACTTGTATTTTCAGTCGAAATAATCTTTTCTTTGTTGCAAGTGAAAGGCAAAAGGATACATAAAAACGTATACTACTACTATACATTCTATGCCTTTTTCCAATGCACCCAACCATTCATTTTTTTGTCCAACTGCCATTTAAAGAGATGGGCAAAAGAGCATACAATGTCGACGGATTCCGTATGTCAAGCCAAGTCCCATTTTTATTCCTTTTGCAGAGAGCTACACACACTACCATTCCTACTAAATTTTTCTACAGTACAAAAATTGCAACCTCCTTTTTTCTTCCTCTGTAGCACACAAGCACTCTTTCTACCATAAAAAGTGTATTGTGTCACTTTAATAAAACGACTTCCCGTTCTCCCTAGACATTATTGTCTGAGTGTTACACGCTCCTTCTGCAGACTTGCAGCACAAATAAATAACAATGCACATACAATTGACTATGACTGCTGCTAGAGCTCATTTAGACAAAGACGAGAGAGAGGGAGAGAGAGAGAGAGCGAACGACAAAGAAGACGCTACAAAAAAGTCGTTATAACACTTTAAAATATCGCCGTCATTACCGTTATCATTTTCATTTAGTGCTTTCCTTCTAACTTCCACTAGCATCCGTCGTCATCGTCGTCCTCTACATGACAAACTTATTTCTGGCGTGTTTCACTCGGTCGGCCAAGCACATTCGTACCATATTTTTCAACCTTCCTTCTCCCAAATGTCTGTTCTTCTTCTTCTTTTTTTTCTTTCTAAATAATTTTTATTGCATTATTTTATTTGCCACGGGTATAAGTAGGTATGGCGAGCATATTTTTTGGAATTGAAATACTTGCAGCATTTTTTTGTCCATTATCCTAGTCTACCATACTAATGATGAATGAATCAAGTTTTCCAAGCAAGAATAACGGGAAAAGATGGGTTCATAAAAAAAGTCTGAACGCGTACATATGGCCCATATGCTTGTTAGTAGGGAGCACAGCTAGCTAGCTAGCACACAAAGTTTTAATCAGAAATTTCTCAACTCTCTCGTTTTGGTTGCTAGTACGTATTGTCGAATTTTATTTCAAATCTCGACTTTCTGCTCGCGTAGGAATTTGGTAAAGTAAGAATTTGAACAAACGAATATTAGGCATTTTGTTTGACTTTAATTACACTCTTGCTATATACCTATGTAGCTTCCATTTCCTTGTACTTCAATAGTCTTTATGCATAAAAGGTAGGAAAGAATGTGAAGTATTTTTTATCTGCTTTTTCATGATTTTTGAGTAGACAGTAAAATATTATTAAGTGGCCAAAATTATTGAGCTACTTTATTCTGATGTCTTTGTCTATCCGTCCGTCTCTGCCTGCTTGTCAGTCAGCACTCGACGACAGTGTAAATTATGGCAGTTATTACAGTTTCATATGATGCTTTCTTTACTAATCGTAAGTAGCATTTTAATGTTAATACTTTTGACACTAAAATATTCGTTGAATTTAATATCCTTTGTTTGTAAAGCAGGTAATAATTGAAACCTTAAAAGAAAACAATTAAAAAACTTTCCTTCGATCTTTGGTCAAAAATTTGCCAAAAAAGTTACAAAAATTCTATATTTTTCCTTTATTATTTTCTGACTTTTCGCTACTTTCCCAAAGTTTGATTGCTTAGTTAAAATATAAGCATGAATATTTCCAACATGCTATTTTTCTTATATATTTAATATTTTACTGTCTTTTCATTTAGTGTACCCGGAAAAAGAATGGGAGCAGTGGGCTTTTAAGACTTTTTCCCTCACTTTTATCCCTACTTCTTTCAGTTCCTTCCTTTAATTGAACACTGTGTCTGGAGAGGTGATATGACTGGAATGTGTAACACAAAACAAACTTACTTCATGCTACAAACACAAGTTTTACTTTTTATGGCCCATCTGCTTTGTTTACTTTCCCTTGTTGTCGTCACTCATAATAATGTTTATATGAATAAACGCCAGCGTAAGAAAAAGAGACATTCAAGGTCTTTACGGCTAACAACAATACTTTCTGCTGCCGTTGTTCTCTGGACTTAATAGCTAAACTCTTGATGATGATACATGTGACTGGTGTGGCAAAAGTGAGCTGCGTTTGTCTTCATATTATTTTCAGTAGCAGTAGTAAGTACACAAGAACAAAAAAAACAACTCATCTTGTACTTTTTTTTCTCGCCTCTTACTTACGATATTGATAAGGTGACGGTGTGGCACCACACACAAAAGTGCCCAAACGTGTTGGTAAGATAGTCGTCTTCATCATCGTCACGATCATCGTCATCAACATGATGAAAAGCCGAGTGAGAGCCAACTCTATCTATTCTTCCCTTGACTTTCCTCTCTCTTCTCTCTCTACCTACCTTATATTCAATCACACACGCACACCCTTACATTTTTTGATGCATGCGGAAAAGTGGCAAGCAACAACACAACATCATGTTCCACTAAATAAGAATGTACTACTCTCACGATGCGGCATCACTAACAATAATGCTGCTACCATCGTATTGCCGGCATGAGTAAGTAGATCCCCTGAGGTCCCCTACTGAAGCATGAGGCAAAAAGTGGATAAAAATACGAGAAAACTTTCTCTCCCCCTCTTTCTCTCTCTCTCTCCCTTACCATACTTTTACTTACTTGGTCGTGTACATATTCACATTTTCTTGTGTACCGATTTTTGCTCATGCACCTAGCGCGGCTTTCCACTCTCATTGTTATTAAATAAAAAGTGACGCTAGGATTCGCTAGTAAAATATATAGCGTGTCTATGTGAGCCTTGGCAGACGTCCGTGTTACTTATATGCTACATTTATACCCTTTTCCGTCGTCACGTAGTATTTATGTTGAAGGAAAACTTGCTTCTTTTTTTATCCTTCCACCATTTTTTTTCTTATTCCTTTTTGTTTTGCTGTGCTGCTTTCTCCCCTTTTTCTCTGCAGCAACTAACAGCAGAAGAAGAGCAAGATAAACTATGAGTTGTCTAGATTGTCTTAAAGTATCAAAAGGTATAAAGTATTTTCTTTTACAAGTGCTAGCATCACAATACTACCACCAACATAACAGCAAATATAGCCACGCGTTTGTTCTTTCTCATTCTCTCTCTCTCTTTCTCATACAAAGATGGAAAGCAAGATGAATAAAATTTCAGCATTAAAATAAACGGAAGTGGGAGAAGAGAGGGAGAAAAATTTCTTTCTAGTAGATAAGAGGGTAACTAAAACGTAACAAGTAACAACGGTCCTGGGGATGGTGTTGATGCATGACGGTGGAGAGCAAAGTTTTTTGTCAGTGAGATAATATAATGCACTCTTTTGTGTAAGAGAGAGAAAAAAATAAATAGTTTCTTTTTGTGCCTACTGGCAATTCAATTTCAAGTCTGTTGTTTAGAACCAAGCAAGACTTTCCCCTCGTTAAAGAACTGCTGCTGCTGAAATATATGAATAGGATCAAAAGGGTTGCTTTTCCTTTATACAGCGTTATTATGTGCATGCACATACTGCACTGCAAAATCATACTAGAAAATATTACTAGGTATATTTTGATTTTTTTTATCTACTTTGTGAACTTGTAAAAAAGTGCTTTTTGCTTTGCTTCTTTTTTATGCATAAAAAACTTGTGGCGTATCTGTCAGAAACTTTTACTAGTTTTAATTGCGAACAGCAGCACAGCATAGCACTATGTGTGCGTACACTACTGATATTTTTTTTCTTTGTAAAGAAAGTGCTGCATGACAATGATGAAGAGAAAATGAAAAAGGGGAAACTAATTTATCTCGTTTGGCAAAATAATGGGCGAGTAAAGTATTATTAAATACTTTTAACATTTACTTTTTTGTTTGTTGGTTTTTACAGCGCTGCTGACAGGCACGTTACGGACATACCAGAAAGCCTCGTGTGATGGAGAGTACATGACTTTGAGATGTCCTATGGGCACAACCATTTCGGTTCAGTTGGCACAATACGGGAAAACGGCACCCTCCCCAGCGCTCTGCTCAACCAGCTCAAACACTCACTCGGAGTTGTTGGACATTGTCGACGGATAATGCCAATGTTACCTGTCATTGGCCTACAGCGATACAGGTACCTTGACAATCTAAAGCGTGTGGCGTGCTGATGTGTATAAGCTTGTTTGTAGTGTTTAAAATTATGCGCGGATCTCTTCAGATTTTACTTACTATTTTGTTGAATATACTTTTAGTTGTTTGAAGTACTTGTTGCTTTTCATTTGATTTGATATTTGATGTATAATAAACTATTTTATTAACGTATTTCAACATTTCTTTAGTTTTCGTTTACCCTGCTATCTTTGTGTGCATCATTATACCAACTTGATATAAGCCATTCCGCTACGCTAATGTACCGTATCTTTTTTTTACATGAGACTACATTCTCTTTCGTTTTTAACTACCCGTTTATTTTTAAAAACTAAAACTTTTTTATTAAGAAAGAAATACGTAGAGAAAAGAAAATAAACTGCCGGTAAAATTCTACTAAAGTTCATTATTACGCTGCATAAAGCACAAAAATGGAATGATTTCGGCTATTTAAACTTGCATAAATTTTGTCGAAAATGCACGACTAGACTAGCTGGAATCGGTTTGCGTTTTCTAATTAAACTACGCAAGACTTCCCATAATAGTCATTTTTAATGGGGTTTTCATTTTATCATTTATGCTTAGTTTGTGATTTAAAGAACACGTTACATCAAAACATGTAGCATTTGAATTTTGAATACAAGTACAAGTCTGCTGAATATGCAACTGTTTTTGCCGACTTTTTCTGTAAATTTGGAAAATATATTTGAAACGTTTTTTACCCAGATATTTATATTTATGGCCAATTTAAAGATTTAGATTTATCTCGTGCGTTTCAATAGGTAAAAAAGAAAGAAATATTGTAACACGGGTTACCCCATTTTTGAAACTTTGCTTAAAAGAGGTTTTAAAATAATAGAGAGCTACATGTCAAAAGGGAAGCGATCGTAAAAAAATATAGGTACCTAATTAAATTTTGGCTACATTTAAATGGGCTTAGTAATGCATTTAAAATTACACTAAATCTCATGAATTAAAGCACTTAATGTAATAAAACGTTTAGACAATAATCTAGGTAAGTATATTAAGTTTAGACTGGAAAATCCCATTTACTAGTAATGCGATTGACCAAAATAGCGTTAATTTACTCTTCAAGAATATGGTCTAAAAATGATAAAACTACGAAACTTTGTTTCAGTTATAAGCATTTCCTCTCTGTATATAGCATATTTGAAGATAAAATATTTTTCTAAAATACATAAATTTCAATTCTGATAGATAGGTGGAAATGGAAAGCATAAATGTGAATTTCAAAAGTAGGGTAATGGCAGTGTATGACGACGCAGTACCTTTGAGCGCGGACGGAGACAGTTATATAAGATATACGAAGGATCTCTTTACTCTTTCCATATGTTTATCAGAACCTTAAGTGTACAGGGACTTAAGAAAACAAACTTTTACCGAAACTGAATAACGTCCTTGAATTCTGGCTTAGAAGAAAGGCAAGCGAAGAAAATGATAAAGACTCCCAGTCGCTGTCACTTCTTTTTACGCTTAACAGACCGTATTTCCCTACATTTTACGTCACCTTACTTTCTAGCAAGTTGGGTATTTTGTTGAGCTTTTAGCTTTACGTTCTTATACAACTCTGCTTTTACTTGCTGTACCCTCTCGCTTCTTTATAAACTAAAGTGGCTTTTAATAGTAATTGGTAGTTTTTTTCTGACGTGTGAATCAAGAATCATGTAGAGTAAAGTTGGAACAGTACGCTTTATTACAGACCGTGGTGGGACTGTGCCAGAAAAAGCACAGTTGTAAGTTTCAAACGTCTCCCGGAACGTTCGGAGGAGATCCCTGTCCAGGCAGCAGGAAATATGTAGAAGTCGCATATAAATGCAGACCAAGTAAGTTTACCATTTTTTTAATCTTATCTTTTATATACCTATACATGCATACATATATACGCAGTTATAGTATGATAAAAAAAACCAAATTACCTTGTCACTGGTAAAAAGCCTGCTGCTGCTGCTGCTGTATTTTAAAATACACATCACGTAACTTTAAAACATGCCCTGTAGCAGACTTAAATGTCAGATGAACCATAAAACTTACAAAATACTTAGATTGTTAGCCTGCTGCTGCTGCTGTATTTTAAAATACACATCACGTAACTTTAAAACATGCCCTGTAGCAGACTTAAATGTCAGATGAACCATAAAACTTACAAAATACTTAGATTGTTGAAACTTTTCCATGTTTTTAATTTGCGATGAGCATATTGTGCATAAACTGAAAAGAATTATTTCTTTTGCTTAGTAAACCTGTCAAAAAAGAAGAGAATAGTACAAAAGTAAGTCACATCACTACTTCAGGGATTTTTATGCACGCACGGCACTCCCAATTGTCACTCCCAATTTCAATCATTTTTGCAACTTTCTCATTTCATTCTCAAAGAGTCAAATGAAAACATTTTGAAAGAGACAACTTTCTGTGATGAGTTCATTTCCCAAAACAAATGTTTTTTTTTCTGTGTAGCCGTTACAAAGAAAACCTTTAAGAAGAGAGGTGGATGGATATACATACACATGCTTAGGTACATCATTAGTAGTCTTCACTCTTCAACTTTACACTTTACATCTCACCTGTATCATGTCATTCTGTCGGGTATAAAAAGTCAGCACCCGTAAAATTGATAATTCAGAGTCTTTATCTTTAGAAAAACTCCCATTTCATTTTGTTGAAACATGCTTTTGTCAACATTGCTTGAATAGGCTGTATGTACGCTCGATACTTCTGTAGATTTACATTAGGTAACGAGCGGGCTCCTTTTTTTTGGGGATGGTTAGATGGGCGACTGAAAAATTAGGTCAACTAAAATACATTGACATTCATCAGATTCATCCATCATCATCATCATCACCATCATGTGTATGTATGATACATACGTATTATTATTGCATAGATAAAGATGGGTTGACAACACTCCCCCCATATTTGAACAGCTTTCACTTGCACGGCAGTCAGTCGGCATGTAAATAGAAAATTCAGCAGATTTTTTAGACTCTACTTCCAATCGATACATACATATAGGCAAAAACGAACAATATTTGAGGAACCCTTTTCATTTCTGTTGGCAAGGCACTTGTTCATTCATCTCTCGTGTTTTCTCAGATCTTCTTTATGACGTGAAGTATTTTAATCGTGTTGGTGCGGATATATTTCTACAACCCTATATGTATATGAGAAAGGAGTCGAAGTGAAAGTGATTCCTATAGCAAGTGGCAAAAAAAACATATACAGTAACTAGTATCATCTGCTCTTCAGACTTGAGTATTATTTACTGCCATACGATTATATTTACTACATTCATCACCACCGATGGGATATTAGTCCCAAAAAATTCTCTGGCTGGTTGGCTGCCGCTCTGCTACTGCTGGTGCTGCTGCGGCGGTGGAACGAATGTGATTCATTCTCATCATTTCCCATTACTTATTACTTACAAAACATGTGTTTGAACCTTTTTTTTTGCTCGGCAACTTTATACGTGTTTCTACATTTATTTTCTTCCAACTTAAACGACTTTAGCACTTGTTTAATGGCATGTTATACATTGGTTAGAGGAGGTGCTTGTACAAAAAAGTACTTTCTCCATTTGCAATGCAATGCACTCTAACTTTCGACTTTGTTTGCCATTACTCATCCACTCGTTTTCTCAAGTATTGTGCGTATATATACTCGTCGTATATCAACATGGCGGAAATGGAGAAGAGAGGTGAAATGGCATTACTGATAGCAGCAGCACAACGTCTTAAATCTAGCTAGCCAATACACTAACAACAAGCGAGTGTGTGGGAGAAGAAGAAGAAGGTCGTGTGACTACATGGTGGAGGGAGATTAAGGAGGCAGAAGAAGAAGAAGAGTACAAATATTATTATTTCCATTTTCGTATGGGTTACGTTCAAGAGGTCGTAAACACGAGAAAAGGGGAAACCGGACATTAAAAATATCATTTTTACTTACTGAAATCTAAAAAAATGAATGTGACATCGCATATTTTATATTGGCAGAGAAAAGTGCGCTCTCGTATTCCCCAGTCAGCTTGCACCTCCCATGGGGGAATTTAACAATGTACTTTTGAACAAGTGGAGAGACGTGAATTTCAAAGTTGTTACAACTACATACTAGTACATACATACATATGTATGTACCAACGTACCATAAAATGATATTCCAAGAATGAATTAACCTTGCAAATAAACATATCGTATTATGAGCTGCAGGAAAACGTGACACTTGGAGTTAATGCTTCACATCTTTCATCTTTCCAGAAAATATGCACTGCATACTAAAACGGAAAACTTTGAAGAAAAAAAATCAATGGAATAAAATGGTATTATTAAATAAAATGTTTGAAATACAAAATTTAGTTTCTTGTCATATACCTTGCTTCAGTAAACTAAAAAAAATATATATATGTCTTGCACAGCAGAAAAGAAATTCAAAATGTTCTTATCGCTGTACACACATTACGAAAGAGATAACTTTTATAAACCCAAAACGATTGACGGTGATAAGTTTATCGGTTGAGAAAATACCAAAAAAATGTTCCCTTCCTTCCTGTGCTCCTCTCTCTCTCTCTGCTCTGCCTCCTGTTGGCTTAATACACGGCTAGAGGAAAAAAAATTGGGCACGAAACATCTCAAACAACTTTTACGTCATACACTGTACACCTCAAGTGAAACAAACGGGAAAAGATATTATTTTGCCAAAAAAAAGAAAGATAAATTTTTGTGTGCATGTACACAAACCTTTATCCAAACTATAAAAAACTGTTTACGGGTGCACCAATACCAGTTTAAAGGGCTCGTTCGTTATGCTTTCTCGGTTTCAAACCGACTTAGTTTCAGTGGCAGGCAAGATAGTATACAGCCAGAGGAGTCAAGTCAAAAGAAGATACACAAGTTTAGTGATGGTGGGTGGTAGTATGTATACATAGTATTTAGTTAGTTGGTAGTAGTAGTAGTGGCAGCAGTAGTAGTAGTAGGGTGTCTTTAAACATTCTGGAAAGGATCGGAAAAGTGAATGAACCAAGAAAAGTTATTTCTTCACTTATTCTTGTTCTTCTTCTTCTCCTCCTCCTCCTCATGGCTTGTTGGAGACGAAACTGTGGAGCTTTAAGAGTATTTTTTTGTAGATTTCGATTCACTTTTCAACGACCGCGAACAAACCAAACTTTTTTTCATTCAGCTGTTCTCAAGTTTGTGGAGTATTTTTTTTTCTTCGGTAAAAGAGTCAGGAAAAAAAGTATGCATACCATCTAACAACTACCTATCGTATATCTAGTTTTTTTCTACTTACAATGTACATTCATTTTCAAAATATTTATGTATATGTTTTAGTATGTGTGAATGGAAAGTGCTATAAATATGCAATGTGTAACGGTAGCGTTCACTCATGTTACATGTTCCACTTGACTCCCTTTTTGCTCAACAAAATGCTCTTCTACAATAATAGCTATGTATGTGGTCGTCTTTTTCTGTAAAGGTATATACATACACAAGTTTGTGTAGTGAATACGCGTTGGAATAATAAAGCACTGCGAAGAAGAAGAAGTAAATGCACAGAACACCACCACATTCATTCTTTCAAGCTGTGTTTGGTATTTAGGAGAAGTAGAGGGAGAAAGAGCAGTGGAGTATGAATGAATGGATAATTTCTTTCCCCTTTGCATGCCGTCTACTTTTTTCCGCCGTATGCCAAGAAACTTTGAGATCTCCAGCAACCTCTCTCTCTCTCTTTCTCTCTCTCTCTGCTACACCAACCAACCACTCGTTTGAACTGACTGACTAACTCCTGCTGCTGCAACTTCCACTCTGACAAGAACAAAGAAAGCTCTGGCTCTTTCTTCCTTTTTTCTCTACGTTACTTTTACCCATCACGATTCATGACTGGGTCATCTGGGTCAATTCAGTTAGCATGTGAGTAATGGATGGAAATCTGGAAAGAGGAAGAGAAGAAGAATAATAGGTACAAAGAGTGGATATGGTGGTGGTGCTGCTAGTGGGAGTTGTAAATGTACTTGTGTACATTGAAGAAACCAAGACATTTCATAGAAAATTTGTACCACCTACAATTTGACTGGCCGCGTGTAAAAACACAACCTTCACAAGTACTTTCTCTTCACTCTCTTTCTCGCAGTAGATTTAACAGGTTCTTATATGCGTAGGGGATCATGTCTCTGGATTGCGGTTGAGCATGATCCAAGATTTTTTTTTCCTTTGTTGGAATAAAAAAAGGTGCTACAGTGAGCGTTTTTTTTCCTTTTCAAAAAAAGATGGCTCAAAAGGTACAAAGGAAAAGAATTATTGAACGACAATAATCCACTCTTTACATCCGTCACTACAAAACGTCGCGTTGCTGTCGTTCATCTTAAGTAGTTAGATATCACCTCTTGCGACTTCTCTTGCATATCTAAATACCACCTTGTTTTCTCCCCAGTGTTGCTCTGAATAAAAAAGAAAGGAATAAAAAAAAGAAAAATTGTTCCATTCCGTTGAAGCCATGAATATATCATTTAAATGTCTCTTGGGTAAATCCTATCTCCATATTGTCAAAGCATTATTATAGCAAGACTAAAAAAAAGTAAAAAGTCTATTATCCCATAATAATATACAGCCAAAAAAAGCATCTGATTTCATTCGCAAGGAAGAAAAAAACATTGTTTCTTTAAGAAAAAAAGTTAAACAATTCTAGTGTTGTTGTTACTACTTTTCTACGTGAGCCTGTTTTACCGAAAGACTCTCGTCAAGGTAGAAAGAGAGAAAAAAGAAATAAGACGTATTTTCTCTTTTGCTTGGAATGACTTTACGATTCGCACCAACAACACAGTTGAAATGGATAAATTCACTGCTTTACTAATGCCAATACTTTTGGCTTCTTGTAACAACCTGACTATCTATAAAGCGTATATACAGTTTCCCACCACCGCCGCAGCTTGCAGTGCGTGTCTGTTGAGAAGTAAAGTGGCTGTGAAGGATTCTCCAGGAGAAGAAAAAAGGAAAAATCAACGGTCATGATGATGACGATGATTATATTGATGGTGGAAGAGTAAACTGCTATAAAAGCGATGGTGGTGGTGGAAACGGTGAAAAGGAAAGCACGAAAGGAAAAGAAGAAAAAGATGGGAAAAGTGGAAGGGGAAAAGATGTGATTCAAATTCTTAAAAAGATACAGACTCTTTCTCTCTCTCTCACTTTCACTTCTTTCTCTAGGCATAGAAAAAGCAATGACAGAACAGCACCAGAAATAGTAGTAGTGGTAGTAATAGAACATCCTCCACTTTTCCCGGCTTCCAATAGAACCATCCATAAAGGACAGGCATCATCGATAATGGCAGTAGTAAAAGTAATGCAATGCGCCAGCCAACACACAGGTTGTATGTAGTGTTGTAGGAGTAAGTAGATGAAGGAGCAAAAAAAGAGCTTAGAAAATGAAGCTGGGAGTAATAGTCATTTTTAAACTGAAGCAGCAGCAGCAGCAGCACACTCTTTCTCCTCATCCACATGTGCACCATATACACAGCAGTGCTCGTTGTAATAATAACAGAGGGCCATTTAAGCAGATTTTTAAATGCTATACGACGGCATGGCATGAATGTGTTGATGATAGTATAAATATGCATATATTTCCAGTGTAAAATGTGTTTGCCTATGTATGTATGTATATGTATGTATAAGTTGTATAAGAGAAAGAAAGCGGCATTTTCTCTCTCTCTCTCTCTGAATGTTGAAGTTTACATTTAACATGTCTGTCCCATTTGTGTGTGGCAGGTGAATTTAGAAGTGTGATCGGCTGCGACTCTGAACTACAGTGCTCGTTGTAATAATAACAGAGGGCCATTTAAGCAGATTTTTAAATGCTATACGACGGAAATATAAGAGAAAGAAAGCGGCATTTTCTCTCTCTCTCTCTCTCTCTCTGAATGTTGAAGTTTACATTTAACATGTCTGTCCCATTTGTGTGTGGCAGGTGAATTTAGAAGTGTGATCGGCTGCGACTCTGAACTGATCCAATTGAAATGCAATAGTAGCTCTCGACTTGCCATTTATTCTGCAAACTATGGCCGAACAGAATACGAAAGTGTGCAGTGTCCTCAACCCAAGGGAGTTCAGGAAGAATGTAAGCAGTTAACCATATACACACATACAATTTAATGCGTTTCTATAATGTTCAGTGTGCTATGAATATGTGTAGTATTGTGTAAACTAGTAGTTTTGTAACGCTGCTTTTTCCACTTTTTCCCTATTTTTTACAGATGACGATCATGATAAAAGTATGCTTATAATAATAAGTTTTTATTCATTCTCAACGGCATGCAGACAATACACACACACACACAGTGAAAATTTCATCAGTAGCTTAGCATTATTATTACGATGCTGCTTGCTTTGTTGCTCTGCCTCTGCTGATGGCATTATTGGCGCGCCCTGACAATTCTAAATAAATATATGTATATGTCTATAAAAATGTATGTATTTGTTTCTATCCGACGACTCTTGTATGCATGCATCCCACTTTTTTTGTAACTTGTGTGAATTTTTCCATGTACCTGTCCTTCAATGCCTAAACTTTTTTTTGCCTCCCCCTTCCTTCCAATCATATTATAAGTGGCAGTTGTAATCGCTGTCTGAATAGCATTTTAAATAAGTCGATCATAGTTAGTCGTCATCGTATGATGATGCGGTGGTGGTGTACCAGAAAGGAAGTCAGTTTGAAAGCTTTTTTTCTTCGAACCTCTTACCCGGTTCCTTCCTCCTTTCTTTTTCCTATTTTCACCAGTTTTAATGCTTGACACAGCCGTTTTCATCTATTTGCTCATCCCTTTTTTGCTTTTTTTATATTTTAGTAGATTTTTTTCTACTATAACTTGACTGTCTCTCACTTCTTTGAAAGTTGTCGTACTTTCACCTAATATTGCTGTATATGCATTTTATATTTATTCTTGCCTTGCCGACTCGTCCTTTAATAACTTGACTACTACAGCTTCTCTACCATCATCATCATCAACTGTACCAGTATCTTCATTCCAACTTCATCTGAATCTTATAATGTCACATCACGCTGCCTGTACGTAAACACACACGCCTCGGTTATGCAACAAAAGAGGTAAAAGCAGCTCAACCAAATTAATATGTATGTACTGCGCTGCTGCTGTTCACTCGCTATATATAATATCTGTGTGACGACGACCAACAAGAAGACTACATCGTTTGGCTGCCTGCTACTGCTACTACTCTCATCATGTCGATGATGAAGAAGAAAGTCTTTCAAAGAATATTTAAGTCAATACCATTTTACTACTAGTACTGTTTCAGCCCGGTCCAACAACTTTTCCTCTTTGTTCTTCGATTTTCTGGCTTATTGGGTTCTTCCACGTAGGCAAAAAAAACAGAATGGAATATAGCAGTACTAAGTAGTAACGTATGTACTTGCCAATGTTTCCAGCTGTCGCGTCTTTAATCGTGATGTGTTTAGTTGGCTGAGTAAATAATAATGACTTTCTTTCGTTCTTTTTCTTTTATTCCGCTTTTCCCCTTTTCGCATTAAATGGATGCTGCTGTAGTAGTATACTGCCCACAATTTTGTAGTCAACTACAGAGCTTGAACTACCTCCTCCACCACCACCACCACTACCGCATCATCATCTTCTTGTGAATTGCACTTATTTTTTCTTGGAAGCGAATTTCTTTTGCATAAATAATGGACCTGGGAAAGACCTTTGTTCTTCAGCATACTAATGATATTGTAATTCGTGAAGCAAAGGATAAACCCGTATGAAGCGAGATTTAAGTCAGATTGTCGATTCAACAACTTTATATGTATATTTTAACTTGCTTTTTGCTCGTTCGTACTACTACTACTACTACGACTACAACATTCTTTTTTTGATTCAGACCTGATTATTTTTGCTGGCTTCTCTAATTTCTTTACTTAACTTGTTTGATTCTTACTTGCTGAATAATAAATACATGGATAGTTAAAGTCTATATAGAGTAGAGCAAGTAAATAAATTAATTATGCTGGACAGCTCTACATCTACATAACAAGATTACTTTGTCTGAACTTTGCTACTATTATTTTTGTCTGCTGGATTAATGCTGTGTATTTTCGAACAGAATTTTTTTTACCTTTTCGAATGGACATTGAAAAAGGGCATCGAAATTTTCTTTCCAAATATTCTACCTACCTAAGTACCTGTAACAAAAGGCAAACGTGAATGAATTAACTGTCTAGGAATATGTCTAGAACTATAATCGTTTTTTTTTCAAAAAGGTATTTATTAAAAAAATTTTAACGAGTATTTTAATAGCCATATTTTATGTGGGAAACATGCAAATTTTGTATGGGCGGGAATTTTGTTTAAGTGCACATTATTCATTCACATTTGCATTTTTCAATTTTTCCCACGTCGCAAACAAATTAAGTCATTAGTATTACAACACCCCGAATGC
>JAHZMT010001610.1:0-14446 GCA_027743785.1 Sinhomidia bicolor
TTTCGACAACAATATATAATATAGAGAAAACAAGAGCCACGTTTTGCTTGTCACTTGGCACAAAACTTTTAGCAGCAACAAGAAAACTAATTTGTCTGTCTTTCTTCTTCTCTGCTTGTTGCTGTTTATCTCGCTGTAGTTTCTTATTATTATTTGCTTTTAATTTTCCTTTTCCTTAGAAGGAACAAGAGAAAGGAGGATACATATTTCAACTAAATTACAGTTTTGATTACGCCAAACGTCAGAAAAACAGCACGTGTCTTTGACGTACGCTCATTTTTACTGTCTATCTATCTTGTCTTTCTGCTGATGGTATATGGTAATAGGAAAAAATGTAGCTCTGAATACAATTTTTCTTCACGTAAGCTTAATCTAGTTTATCTTCCAATTTTCTGTATCTGCTCAGTTGTCCTTCTATTTTTCTTCTTTCCCCAAATCGAATTGTTTTCACACAGAATGGGATGATAATCTGAAAGGAAAATATAAAAAGAAATACAGAAAATCTTTTCACCGTCAAATGAAATATCGTTTTATCAGTATTGCATATTACATATATGTTGTCATCAAATAAGATTAGTTAGCAATTTACTACACTTTCTTTTTACGGAATGGAATATTGACGCAATCAGTCGGAAAACTTGGCGCTATACATGTAACGTTATTATTACGTCCGTAAAACGTAGGTAAACCTTCAAATTTGTAATTTGCCTCCAAAACTTTTTTTTTCATTTTCGCGCTGTCATCTCCAACCATATTTTCCATTTTATTAATAGGTCAACCAACATGACTACCTATTTGTAAACTTTTGTCATCTCATCTAATCTAGCAGCTACGACTACCACCACCAACCACGCTTTGAAAGAAACGCCATAAAAAATCTAACAAGTTTGATAATTAGGCCACACAGTGCACAGCACACCCATAAATGATAGCTGTTAAAGTAATTTGCTTGTACCTTAATGGTAATGACAAGTCATTCCGTTTCCCTTTTATGATTTCTGATGACGACCTTTCTTTCTTCTTTGTTTGTCCCTTTACAATTTTTTTTTCTGCCTGTTAATAATAATTTGCTTAAATTAGGTGGTAAATAAAATCCGTTAAAGCGACTAAACAAGGCAAATCTTAGCCTGCCTTCCTGCTGCTTGTTTGTTGATGCAGAGCAGTAGCGGCCTGTAAATAACATTTTTGTATTTTATTACAGTAATCAAGTTCGTGATTCCGTTGGTTCATTTCCTTTTAGAAACGTGGAAGAAAAAAAGGGAGGCAACTAACAATTTTATTGTGAGCTTTTGTTTCTTTCTATTTAGGTATTGTAACAAGTTAGCACACAACACACAAACACACACAAGAAAAATATCTGAGCAGCAGAGCGAACAAAAGGGGGAAAACGTGCGAAAAAATGTACAGCTAGCTATGAAGGAGAAAAAGGACATTCATTGCGCAAAAAAAGAAAATTCTAATCTAATCCAAGAATCGCTTATCATTATGCCTAATGAAGTGAAAAAGAAGAAAATTACTACAGAGAGCAGAGAGGAGCACAACTTTGGTATTCATGTGAATTCAATTTTCGCCGTTTGTATAACATACTTTTCTTCGGTGACGACACAGAAAGGTTGAACCTTTTATCTCGGGGGAAGAAAGCACGGTCCAATTTCCTAATGTACAGAAATAACAAATAACAGACGTCAACACGTCTTTGAAATTAATTTTGTATTTTTTTGTCTATTCAGCAAACCACCTTTAACTCGGTGTTTCGTGCTTGATAACGACGAAATAAAATCATTTTATAAAGCCATATGTGCTCCTCTTATTTTATAGTAGTCTCTAATTATGTTGGTTAATTAAGCTAGTAAAAGTAACATGGTGAAAGTTAACTGCAACAGCTAGTTTTATTATTATTATTACTAACATCAAAAGTATAGTAATGGAACCAAACAAACCAGTGTTTATGTTAATGTGCTATTTTCCAGGGATATGTTTACTAACATTTTTTGATAAAGTTTTACTACCTACTCATTTATTGGTGGAATGAAATAAAGGTCAGAATACAAAAAAACAAGGGAAAAGTCGTTAATATAATAACAAAACATGCAATATGAAAACAATATGGAATACGGTAAAAGGAAAAAAATGTAGTAAGTTGCATTTTATGAAGCATACAATTTTTATTGTGCATTTTAGCACACTCATTATGTATGCATTCCTCCATCCGGCTCCCCGACTAAAAAAACAAGGTTGCATTATTTATTCTTTTTTTCCTTCTCAAACTATTACACCAGGGCAAAATTTTTGCTGAGCAGTTACTTCATGTTGTAATAATAGCACGTAGTTCATAAGTTAACGGTACATAGATTGAAGATTGTTTAATTTGTAGGCTTACTGCTGTAACTACTTTCGTACTACCAGGCGATATGAAAATGGCAACAGAAAGCTGGAAAAAGTGGAATATGTATTTTTTAAATTGCTACTTTTTTCCGTTTTAGTTATTATGTCTAAAAAATTGTACTACATACTTCTAGACAGAACATCAAAAAATGTATTGTAAAATATGCATAAGCATGCTTTTACTTAACTTCCTTTTGTAGTTTTATTTTATGATCCTCTCTGTCGCCAGTACTATCTGAAGAATGTCAGCATTGAAATTTAAATCATTTGTGCAATAAATGTTGATGTGTGCCTTGTACAAGTACCAAAAAATGTTTATGACAATAGTATTAATATTTTTTATTGGAGTACTTTTACTTTAGCCGAAAGATTACTCAGATGAGTTAAATTACATAGTGTGTACATGTGCATGTAGGTATACAAGTTATTTCACTGGAGTTGCAAAATATAAAAAAATTAACGTCACGAACGACACAATTTGTGCTTGTGCTGAGCACAGTATATTTTATGTACAATGGGCTGTTGACGACGCTGCTGAGTTTTTGTTGAAGCTATTCGGTAAAGTGGTTGCTTCAGAAAGATAAACAAAAATATGACACTTTAAATATGAAGATGACACTTAAAAAATAATTTTGCTTTTATACTGTTGTGTTTTGATAAAAAAACTGACAAGTTTTGCTTCGTTGTTTTTTATATATGCCTATTACGCTTTTCTTCAGCATTCAAAAATGAAATAGTTCTAGTACGTGAACCAGTTTTCAGTAAATTCACTATGATGCAACATGAACTGGACAAGAATCCAAAAGAAAAGGGAGCAAAGACTTTAGACGCAATAGAAAAAATGTTGTGTCACTTTCCTTAAAACCCACCATAAATCTTCTGCTCGGTTTAAGCGTTTAAGTAAAGAGTAAAATTTAACAAAAACAGCGACCACTTTGGAGGAAAAAAACACGAAAAAAGTCTATTTTCTTATCCTTATTACTTTACTACTACTCTCAAAGCCTGTGATCATATAATGATCACCAGTGCCATCAACAACGTAAATATACCCGAATTTATGAAACTCTACTACAACAGCTCTTGGTTTTCTCTTTTTTTCTAGTGTTCTGGTGCAGATGATAGTATGCATCAGATGAGCGCAGTTGGAATTCTGTTTTAATGAAATTTTATGGACCACTGGTTTTCTTGTGACCATTATTCTGTATGGATACTGTAGATAGCGTATATAGAAATACGTTGTCGGTGACCAGTAACTACTAGACCATGGACCGGGGATGAAAAAGCAAGCAACATGAGATCTGCCATTATTATTATTGGATGTCACGTCGTCGTGTCTCATATGTTGTCTCCCAGCGTATAACTTTTCCGGCATTTTCAGAGAGACAATAAGGAAAAGAGGAAAGTTTTGTCAGTTATAGAAAGCCCGGGTAATTGGTTTCTCTGGGATAAATCTCCTCATAACATGCAGGTTCACTAGGATGAACGAAAACATGCAATATGGAATCTACACAAAAATATTTGTCTTTTCTGATTCCTGCCTTTATTTTTTGCAATGACAGGAGTACAGGATGATTTGTATTGTAGTAGCATGCAACATGAGGACAATGTGAATGCCCGACAAAATTGGTTGTCTCTTCTAGAGGTATTATTTCCTGAGAAGAGGATATACATATATATATATATTCATATACATACCTATGTACTTATTACATTTTACTCTTACGATAAAGAGGAAGTGAATTTTGGAAAACGATTTCCCCAGAAATTTGCTCTACAAAAGTTTTAATTATTTATTAATGAATAATAGAATTTGTGATTCCTTGTGCTGTGGGCAATAGCAGGAAATGTGTGGGAAGTACGTGGGAGTAATTACTGTTAATACAATTAACAACTAGAAAATGATAATACATCGCCACTAGAAGAAATATTAACACATTCCTTTCCTCGCCTCTCATCGTTACTTGAAAACAAAGAGAATGTTATTGTACGTGTACTTTTCATGATAAAACTTGCTACCTGCTAAATATTATGTGCCTATCTAATCTATCTACTAAAGATTATGCACTAAAGATTTTACTACCATGGAAATGACCGACCAATATTTTAACTACCTACAAATAAGATGAATAGAAAAGTATTACAAAATATACACCTTTCTATTTTAGCTCATAAACTCCCTACGTCTAAGTCAAGTAAATAAATAACTATGCTGTAAATTAAAAAATATTAATTTGATTAAAGAACCTTCGGTTTACATTTACCAAGTTATACTTTGATTTGAATGCCTGCATTACTGAACGTAATATTGTGAAATTAATACTTAGGTAATTAGAAATAGTTTTGTTTTCATGGTTGAGGTCAAACTTAAAACTTGTAATTATATTCACTGGTTTGAAATTGGAATGTTTTCCACATCATTGAATTATTAAACATATTATTTTCTACATAAGTTGGAAGTAAAAAATATAGGAATTGTGTTATACTTTGTACTATGGGTTGCAACTGTAATCATTTGGTTTTTGCGGACTTTGTCTACAGTCCCACTGACGGTTGCAATTCTGCAGAAGACAGCAATTGACATAGAATAATGCTATGTTTATACGGAGCTTTATCTATAGATAAAGCTCTACGTAAACATAGCATTCTTCCATGAGCAATTGAGAGTACAAAACTTTCCGTACTAATTCTAAACTTGGAGATAAATTAAATTACTTCAAAAAGCTAGCTGTTTAAATTATTATCACATACATAATTTGTACTGATATACTGGTTTACGACTTACGACACAGTGCAAAATAAATTTTTAGAAGTGGAGCAGAATAGAAGTGGGAATTGAAAAATATAAGTAAGGACTACTAGCAAATTTTGAAAATAAAGTGCATACCTGGTAAGTGTAAAATTTTTATAAGTTGAAATGTGTCACTAGTTATTTTTTTTAAATAATGCATATTATATCTAGATGGAAAGAAGAAAACGAAACTACAGACAACTAAGGGGGACGCTAAGAAATAAGTTTGAGCATGTTAAATAAATACGTTTTTGTTAAACTAAATAAACAAAACTAACTTTTTACTAATCTTGTTCTAACCTCGATGCAATTTAAAATTTGCAACCAATAGTTGTTCATTCAATTTAAAAACTGGTATCACAAATATTTGGTATAGTATTGTCGATATCGATGAGCAATAATATTGTTACCATAAATGATTGATTACTTTCCATTCCTTAAAAAGAAGAATGTTTCCCTTTCGAATTCCCTGGTTAATTTAAATGATGAATGAACTGGCTATTATTTTTGTTGTTACCTATTTCATTCGCCCATCTATCTCTTCTTACAATTCAGGTAAGTACACAATATGTTGAACATATTCCGCAGGTGTTCCCAACTCGTTGTTTTGACACAAAAGCTGTCAAACTTTTTCCTGTTCCATAATTTAGCCTTCTCTCTTCAAATTCTTTTTACAACAAAACAAAATGAATACAAAAATAAGTTTGACAGCTAAAATACTGCTAGTTCTAAATTTACCTTTGAGCTATCTCCAACAATTTTACTGACATTGACTAAAACTATATATAACTACCTACAAATACGGTGAATAAAAATAGGCATGTACATATAATGTAATTAATATGTATATTTAAAATATGTGTATTTAAAAGGCCAACAGGGATACATAATGCTATTTTATACTCAAAATGATAAGCTTAAGTTGTAAGGTTAAATGATGTGTTTAACGCATTTATCATTTGCTCGACCTTTCTCTAAATAACCTTAGTTTTGACATTATTGCCTACACACGAGTAACGCTGGTAGGAGTCTATAGTAAGCCAAGTCTGGCCTTTCGACTTTCCAGCAAACAATGAAGGACACACACGCAAAAAAGTGCAAGGATACAATTTGTATTTTGTACAAAATACATACAGGAATGCAAGAATTTTCAATGAGTTTTACATAATGAAAAAGATAACAATGAAAGGGTATGAATTTCATTTTATTTCCAGAGAATACCAAATCAGGCCCACGCACGTTTTTCCATTTTAATCTTGACCTGAAACTTGCTAGTGTATTTGTATTTTCATTTATTTCATTTTCCCTAGAAAATTTATTTTCTTACATACACTACTAAACTCATATCTATGTAATAATTTTTTGGTGGACTTCATTGAGTAGGCGTACGTGCTTGCTATAGCCAAGCATTCATAGTTACCCACACGTAAATTTAATACTTTCGTAAATAAAGCAGCAGTGTAGCAGTGTGTACACAAAATACTATCTACCAATTATAAAACTTTCTAAAATGTAACCGCAATGTTGGAGAAAACAAAGCTATCTAAATTAAATAAGACAAACTTTATAAAGTAAAAGTCTATGCTTTACTACGGACCTTCCTTCCTTCTTTCTTGCTCCTTCCTTTTTAGAAGTTTCTTTCCAAACAAGGCAAGAGTTATATGAAAAAAGTAGGAAATTATTATATGGAATAAAATTGTAAATCAAAGCACCAGGAGAAAATCTCCAACAGACCATTACTTTATACCTAGTCCAAGTTGGAAAAACAGTTTGAATTTAGTTCAAAATTCATGATATGGAAAAAGTTAAGTAATGTGGGGATATAAATATAAAATTGATGATATCAGGCAATACCAGATATTTAAAAAGTTTTAAACTTATGTTAAAAATTATCATAAAATCAAGGATAATTATTATGCCAGCAGCCGCGCATTCATTTAGCTATATAATAAGAAATTGTTCAAAGGAGAACCTGACTGAAGGCTATAAAACATTTCAAATCCCAATGTCATTTACATGCATACGCTTCACCAGCAGAACAATATGAGACCTTGACTAGTGGCGTGTCGTTGATAAAGTTGGGCTTTGACTTTCAAAGATACCTCAAAGTAAAAAAAACCGGCTAAAACAATGCGTACCTAAACATCTAATAATATATTTCACTAGAAATTTTCTAATTTATTTTGCCCTTCCCACCAACTTTTATTAAAATAATTTTTACCCGGATTTTGTGGAAAAGTAAAGTGAAAAGGGAAAATTGCTACTTTTCCGGTACAACTCCTTCTGCCCACATTTTAGATGTTTTTCTTACAACTGTAAATTGAATCTTAAATCTCTCTTCAAAATATTTTAAAGCCCTTGAATTGTTTGATGCAATGTGCCTACATTTTAAAAAGTTTTTTCATTGCAAAAATATTATTATCTTTTGCATCGTTTGCAAAAGAAACAGAGTTTCTCATAAATACACGCTAAGTATAAATAAATAGACAGAGTTTCTGTTTACTTTTAACATTTCTTTTTTTCTGCGAAAAAAAACTCCAAGCAAAACCACAACCTCGTTCAACTCGCTTCAAGTTGTGCAAACAGTGTTTTTGTTGCCTGCTAAACATTTTGATTCATAGCTTAGTATAAAATATAAAATGCAGGCAGAGAAAGGGAAGAATATGTTTAGCATAAAATGTTTCAATGTTATAGCAGCTTTTCTATAGCACTCATTAGATTTCTTCACACTAGAGAGCTACTAAGGTTTCTTCTATTGATGCCTCTACCAGATTTTTGTATACTTTTTTATCCGGCCAACCAACCGGACAAAAGTCATATACCCTCTGTCTGTATTTCGGGTATGTATAGGTATGTATGCTTTATTACTATTATATTACTCAGAAAGAAAAAAGTGTGTCACGTCATCAAATTGTTTGTGTTCACAGTCTGATGCTTGTAAAAGTCACACACACTCACACAAGTTGTGTGGAAAAATATTATGTACCAGTAGTCAAAGTCAATAGTATTGTAACTAGCATTTTTTTCTTGGTCCACACTAAAGTTTCTATTGCATTGTACTGATTTTCTGTATTATTATTATTATTTTTACTACAAAAGAAAAAGTCCTTCTATTTTCTTACCTTTCTCGCCCGAGTGTCTCCAGCTTCAGTCTGTCTCCTGTTGTATTTATTACCTTTGTTGCAAAAAATAATGCCTTGTCTTGACTTTTACAACCGTCATTGTACTCGGAGTTTTTTTGGTGTGTTGTGTGCATGTATAAATACTGCAATACATAAATACAGAGGAGAAACGCACAAGTTGATTTTTTGCTTCTACATTTTCTTCTTTACCTCACTACATCATACGACATGTGTCACATAGTTAATTGAACATGAAACGTGTAAATGATTTTTTTTTGAAAATGTCTACTCCTTCTACTAACTGCTGTTAAGTTAGGTAGTTATTACGCTTATAGCAAGTTAACAGCACACTAATAGTAAAACCACACTATATAGTCGTTTTAATCTATTGCATGTTTCACATTAATAAACATTCAGGCAGCAGAGCAAGAACAGGTCCAGTGCAACCAACCAACCAATAATATGTACTTTCATTAGTTACAGTAGTAGCCTTGCCTTTTTAGACCACAAACCGCCACTTATTTTATTAAGTTTACTAGTAGTAGTGGGCTCCTCTCTGCATGTGCTCACTTTTTCACAAGTGGACAATTGCAATAGCAGTAATAATTTTCAAGTACAAAAAATTAAGTTTAACCTCAAGTACGTCACTTATTGCATTTGAGTTACTCTGAAATGCAAAAGTTATTTTTGGAGCTTATTTAATTTTAAAATGTGATTTCATAGTTTGTTGGAGTGAAATGTAGAAAAAGGACAATGTCAAAGATTTTTTTTCCTCTTTTGCATGTGTACTTGCTAAATACTACTACATACGTGCGTTTTGTGCTGTATACGTAGACCACTTTAAAAAACTACACACACGCTCTTTTCTCTCCCTTACAGTTTTCACACCACAACACAACAAAGTTGACTCTCCCGATCGAAGACTGACTGGTGTGGTGGTGTGGTGGAATGGTAAAAAAAAGAATGTACATGTGCACTGGAGAAGCAGCAGCAGCAGAAAAGAGGTAATGTGGGAGAGAAAGGAAAGTACCCAGAATAATAGTTTATCTGCCGACAACACGAGTCCAAAGACCTTATTTTTTTACTTCTATTATCTTCAGTGTTACGGCTCTCTGTGTGGAGGATAAATATTACCGTTTTTACTGTTACTATTGATGTAGTATCAGGCAAACAGATGGAAAATATGGAAATTACACCACGAAGAAAAAGTAGAAATATCTATGATGATGACGACAATCATCAGCATGTAGATAATAATGTTCTCTGCTTCCACTATAATAATATTACATTATACTTTTTATAGCAAAAAAGTTGAGGAAGTAGCACATTCACTCAGTACTCACTTTAGTTATTATTGGGTATTTTTTTACTACTGAGCTACAAAATACTTTGTTCTTCTTTCTTGTCTTGTCTTCTATACTGAATAATAATAATAATACAGACAGAGAGAGAGAGAGGCGGAGGAGTGTTGTGCTGAGTGTACCTCTTTTGGCTATTCTCAGCCATCCAGAAAAAAATAGAAAGTTTCTGTTGTTGGGTAATAATAATTTTTTTTGTGTGTCATGCTCGTTGCCGTTCGTTCCTCACCATTCACAGGTCTACTTCCTTCTGACAGGATTTGCGAGAGGCGTGCATGCATTAGTACTCCATCCAAAAAAGTCTCCAGTTGATATAGAGTTGTAGTTTAGCAGCTCTGCTTTCTGGTATGGTCTGAAAGGCTGGAATAAATGTTAGCTAGAATATAAGAAACAGTGAAACGACAAGTGTGAGAGTTACGTTTTGGTTCCTTTTTTGCTGCTGCTGCTGCTTGTAGTAGTACCGCTGCTGCTGCGGAACAAATTTTTTTTTATGTAGTGCAGTGCATATACATATGTGGAACGTACGCTGCTGCTTCTGGAGGTAGGTGCAGCTGGAAAAGAAAATGAAATGGGGAATGCGAATAATGCCGTTTTTACAGGAGCAGCAGCAGCAGCGATAGCTTCTGCAGGTTTTGTAATGCTGTATCCGTGTTAAGAGAATAGGCTGGTTGTTTTACTATGGACAACTTTTGTAGTAGATCGGTTTTGCACGGCTATGTTGTTTCCAGCCAGATATCATCAGGCTAAAACGACTTTATAAGTTACAGTATACTTGTGGTAGTAAGTAGTAGCATTTCCACTGCATTTTACTTGGCATTTGGTACATATTGGAACTTGACAGAACTGAGCTGGTGCTGCTGCTGGTGGAGTGCAGGATAGCAGGAATCTAGCTGGATATGACTTTGGAGTCTGTAGAAATAGTAGTGCTGGTGGTATTACTACTGACAAAAGAATGAAAGAATTGAAGGAGAGACCAGCAAATTGTATAGGTATAAAGGTATTAATGTCCATATGCACATTTAGTTATTATAGTTTTTATAATAATACGAACACAATTGCTCAATATTTAACATTATAACTATAAAACAGCATAACTTACTCAGATATTTTTAGTAGCCCGTAGTGTGTTGTTGTGCTGTGAAAAAAACAAACGGATAGATGCCTATAAGTACATTAAGGATTATTTTTGCCAAAGGGCATGCAAAAGTAAAACTGCAATGCAAGGCTTTAGTAAAAAAATACCTACGATGAAAATAGACTGTAAAGTAGAAATAAAAATATTTATACATTTAATATTTACCTGTAAAACAATAACTACGACTAGTTATATGTACATTTGCTAAATTTAGCTAGTACGAAATTTATTCTCTAAACTACGTCTGGTGCAGTCTAGATTACTTCACCAGTCTGCAGTAAACAACATATGTATAATAATCACAAAACGGGAGTAATAATGTAAAGAAAGAAATTAAAGTGGGCAAAGGAAGGGAAGGTAATAATAATGAATCGACATGAACGGTCACACTATAAAGTTGCAGCATTTCTGGTAGCCTTGTTGCTTAGGTAAGCTAAAGTAGCCGTGTTACTGGGGTGATGAGAGAAAAAGCATTTACTTTTATTACGACTTGCGATACGATTTTTTTATGCAGTTGAATGCTTTAATGGGATGTTTTTGGCAGTTGGCTCATGCTGATAATATACATGCTCGGTAGATCAGAATAAAAATAACGACATGGAGCACGCATCATTAGAAAATGAGAGCAATTCAGTGGTATTATGTCCCATTGTATGTATATGGATTCTAGTTAACAATTATTATTACACTGCAGAAATAATAATACAACCGCCTGGGCTGAAAGTAGATATTCAAAATTGAGTGCTAGAAAAAGGAAACGGTACAAAAGAATAAAATAATCCGTTTCCCTGAATCGTATATAAAATGATATCTCATTTGAACAGGAAAAAAAGAAGCCGAATGGAAAAGTAATGCTAACAGCACATGTTTTAAAACGAGCATTTCATGGACCATTCTATGTGTTTTACAAAAAAAACTGTACAGTACAAAACATTACATTTATAATATGTATGATACCTTCAAAGATCAAATGATCATCATTTTTGCAATGCTACACTGTCACTGTACACACTTCCTTACGCGCAAAAACGACGCAAGTTCAATGCTCAGACAGCTAGTCGGGAAGACGCCGCTCTCTATTTCTGCCTCTGCCATCATCGTACAAGTCCAATGTTGGATGTATTCTTTCTTTCTCGTCTCACCAGAGAAGAAAAATAGTTAAAACTTGACATGGCTCAGCTTTCACTCATCGTCAGCATGCTTATATGGCATGGGATGAAACAGGACAAAATGAGAAACCAAGGGAGAAAAACAAGAGTCCACATTCTTACGCTATATCGATTTGTTTTTTATACAAAGTATGAAGCAAGCAAGGCAGCAGCCAACTGCTTTTTAAAAAGGAGATAGGAAGGCACAAGCTAAATAGCAAGACAATTCAAACAAACTAAATCTAAAAAGTACCTAAAGCAAAAACCAACGCTATACAGCAAACTATACATAACAATGAGTGTGGTGGTATAGTAGTAGTAGTAGTTGAAGTGATGTTTTCATTATCTTTCTTTATAGATTTTGCTACTTTCTCATAATACCCTTTTTTGGAGAACGGGATAGTAAAATGGAAAGATATATAATAAAGTTGTTATCTGAAAAGTTACGTTACATACAAAAAAGTAGTAAGAAGAATGGGAGAAAACAAGAAAGAAGGAAATGAGTAGGTGAAACGTTCGTTTTATCAATACTACTACATGACTCCGTATTTTAATGCGAAATAAATGCGAAACAAGCACAAACATAAAAGGACGAAGAAAGTTATGAATGTGTACTTACATAATAGAAGGTTGGAACAATGTGTGAAAAATGATTTCATGATATTATTATTATTGATATCGTTTATCGTCTTCGTTTTGTTTTTTAAAACAGTATTTTGCCTCATTTACGCTTATATTCGCTAAGAAAATCTAAAACAGGAAATTATTTACCTACATGATTGTTGTGCTGTTTTCTATACTTTTCTTTTTTTTAGTTGCATGACTTGTTAAAAATAGGCAGCGCAAGTATTTTTAGGTAGGTATTAAATTTTCTCTGCTGCTACGCTACTGGCCAAAGGGTGAAACGTGGAACACGTGCACAATACTTCGTGACAGGAAAATTAATGAGATTGCAAAATTGTCATGAAATGTTGCAATTTCGCAACACAATTATTGTGTAGAAAGTACGGTTGGTTTGTTAAGTAGGAGATTGCGGGTGGAACTGAGGAACAAAGGATTAGTATTAAAACACTGAATACAACTTTCCTAGTTCATAAATGGAAATGTGACAAGAAGTACAAAATATGAGTTTTATAGCGGAACAGAAAAACATTGGAATAGAAGTAATATGAGAATAATGTAGACATGAATTTGAACCTATACCAGTCTCACCGCTCCATTAAAATTTGAGGAATTATAACAGCGCCTGTAATTAAGGTACCAAAGTTGCATACATGTATTTGGTACGAAATGTGAGTAAAAACAATCTAATTGCAAGGTAATGTACTGTTTTATAGTAAATATATAACACATGAGAAGCGTCAAGAGTAAATATTATATCAAGTAAAGTGAAAAGTGAGTAAAAGAGTGTATGATAGAAAAGAGAATAATGTAAAAGATAAGGTCTACAGAATGTACGGTTGAAGAGTGTGGGCGGAAAGGCGTTCGAAACAAAAGTATTTTCCGCTAGCTATCATAATGATGTTTTTCTGTAATTACATATTTTCTCTAGTCTGCATGACACGTACACCTATTTTTAATGATGAAAATTAATAGCTAACAGCTATTCTGAATCAAATGAAAGGTCCAGGGATCCACTAAAAACTTGGTGTGCATTATGAATAGTAGTACACAAGGTTCATTAATTTAAACGAATGTGAAACTCATCACCATTAGCGATAATAAAATAAACTGCGTCATGTACTAACTCATTATCGAAACAAATTGAGTGCAGTGCAGAACATGTGCGAAAGCATTGAATGGCTTATGCACCTATATGCAACATGGAAAATAAAAATTGAAACTCTTTGGAAATGTAAAATTCAAGAAACACTGTCAACTGCCAACTGTTCTAAATTGATAATTGTCTGCGGTTTATTTATCTACAATTTATTACCGTTCGTTAATTACTATTATTCGAATATTTTAGTGCTGTAAGCGACAATAATACGAGAAAAAATTAAGTATCTAATATAATAATTGCAGTTTTAAAAACACACAGTAAGGTGTTGACAAATAATTGCAATTGCAAATAATCAGTGCTAATAAAGTTTTATAATATCGTAGCAAACATTGAAATCCATAAGCACAGAAATACATTGAAAATATTTCGTTACAATGCATATTAATTAAAATTAATTAATTCTTACACATCAAAGTATCACAACACACTTTCAAAAATTAATTCAAGGCGTAAGTTTACAAGCAGTCATACTGGAAAACTGTTACATTCATACTTTTATAAATATAATTATACAACTCATTGTCAATAAAATACATGGACCGGTAATACTTTTTTCATTTTTTTCTTGTTTTAGCTTTAATTTTTGAAAAAACTTATTTTCTCAGCCTAAAAAAATACAAGAAAACGGAGTAGAAAGGAACATTTCCTTTAAATAATTTTCATTGTCGGTGAGGTTGTCTTAACCCAAAACGAGAACTTGAAGGAGCGGCAGTAGGTCGCAGCTTGT
>JAHZMT010001611.1:0-10691 GCA_027743785.1 Sinhomidia bicolor
TACACACACACCAATAATGTTAACGTGTGTGTGCCCCTCAAGCACATAAGTAAGTAGAGCTCGTCGAAAAAGTTTTTTTTCTTCTTCTTTAATAAGAGGCTCCACTAGAGCTAGCACGAAATCATGATGAGAAGCAGCATGATTATGTAAGTTTATCTTGGCATTGCATTGCTTTGCATTTGGATTTTGTTGGCAGTATCATGAGCAGGTATGTTCTTTAGGCACGGAACTGCATTTTGTGTGTGTGTGTGTGTAGTCAATAATATCATTAGCACCAGCACCACCGCAACAAAAAACAGACCAAGAGCCAAAAGCAAGTATAGAGAGAGAGAGAGAGCTATAGATAGATAATAAAAACGCTGCTGCCATTATATCCCTGGTTTTTTAGAAAAAAAAGAGAAAAACGGGACTGTGTGGTGGAAGAACCTTATACATTTTTTTGGTGTATAGCAAAAGCTATTATAGACAAGTGGTGGTATGTATATGTAAAATATTATTTTTTGGGTAAAAGGGCAGAAAAAATGTAGTTATCTAAAAAAAAAAGTCTTACGCTTTTTCGTCTGGCAAGCGATGAAGGAAAATATAAGATGTGAAGTGAAGCCCCACGAAAAGGACGAGTGAGAGCGAGCAGGCTGCAGACTTGTATTACCACCACCAAACTACATAATCATATGCATTATTATTATTATTATTATTATTATGATTTTGGTCTGGTTTCGTGTTTTTTAGCTAGGCATATTGACTTTTTTCTTGCGTAACCTTTCTGGCAGTACCAATCTTAAAAATATGATTCAGAGCGTGCGCTGCGCTGCTTAGAGAAAATGTACATGTGTAGAGGTATATGCACATTGGGAATTGAATGAATGGATGATAAGTAAAATGGATTGGGAAATATTTTTTTGGGCGTTGCGTTCTTTTGAGGGAATAATACTTATTCTAGCGAGAGAAAAGTGTAAGCTACCTGCCATGTAATTTTTTTTGATTTTGTGTAATAATTCATATTAGGAAAAGTGTACAGGTATTGCGGTAGCCGGTACATGTACATTCCTGATTTGCCTGCCTATACCTTACTATGTAGAAATGGTATACAATTTTATTTGGTGCAACTTTTTTTTCTCTTAACGTGGCACAACAAAGTCATGAAATTGGCCATCATCATGTTGCCATGTTTACTTGTCACTCAAAACGTTTATTCTTTCTTTCCAGGAAAAAAATCAGCTGAGTTTACTCTAAAAGCAAAGTTTTTTTATGTGCGTAGTAGTATTTTCTTTGTAAGGGAGAAAGTAGCAGCGAACATGGTAGTTATTTGCACGTTTCCTTTTTTGCGTATACATTTCTTCCAAGTCGCATAGGTTGACTTGCTAAATATTTTCTACCTGATAAAGCTTTCTCCCTCGCAATTACCTATTGCCTTATGAAAACTTTTTTATTATTTTACTACGCTGCCTATATGCAGGTATTCTATTTTAACATTTCCAAAAATAATATTCATCAAAATATTTAGGGCAGCAGCGCGTTGCTCTAGTAGTACCGGAGTGTTTTTTTTTGGCTTTTGATTATTATGTTGTCGTTGTTCTATATGCTTCAGTTAAGCAAACTTTTTTTTGGGTGCGTTATAATATGCATTTCTTCTTCTTTTTATTCTTACCCACCAGCTTTTTCTTATACAGTAGTACAGCACAATAAACATGAGACCATAAAAGGGTTCGTCGCAATGCATGGGTATTACTGGAGAAATGGAAAGCCCGGGTTTATTTATAATATGCGTTTATAAGGCAAATTGATTTTTTCCCGTGGGGAATTTTTTTTTCCAGAACACCAGTTTGATCTTCGCATGAGCACGAATGCACAAACACACGCTTTTACGTCAAATTTGCAATTCACTTTTCGTTCGTCCTCCAACTTGTTTCTTTACTTGTATAGGTATATTTTTTCATCAAATAACTAACTGGTCGTTTCTCTTTTTTTCTTTTTCTATGTGTGCACTCTTGCAAAATAAAAACTTTGAGAAGGAACAAACGAAGATGAGAGCACCATTTTTTATTTACCTAGTTTGCTGAGCATTAGCTGGAGAAGTTGTAGCTGAAGTAAAATAACCATTAGAAAAAAAGAAAGTTTGAACAGCCAAGTCAACTTTTTCTCTTCTTCTTCTTTGCCACTTTCTTCCTTTTAGAAGTCAGTCAAGCGGTTATAATTTTCTAGGAAATTCGTCCAAGAATAACAAAAATGTAGAAAAATTGAAGAGTAGAGAGGGCAGGGACGAAAGGAAAGAATAAGGTAAACATGCAAAAAGAGAGGGAGAGGGAAAAGAAAAACATACAAAATATATTACAACTTTTTATAGGCAGGTTATTATAGTAGCCAACTAATTGGCAAGTAGGCACGTATCCCAACGTTTCAAGGGATAAAAGCAAACAAAAACAATAACTAGATAAAGTATTATTATTGGCAAACATTATATCATCAGTCACCACTTATATTTTTTTCTCTTTCGCTGAAAATGAAATGACAAAGGTGAAATTAAGACAAGTACACCATTTTACTAATAACGCTGGCAGACAAACGGACAAACAGGTTGTGTCCATACTACTATTTCTTACAAGTTATAAGCCTAGTACAAACCACTGTAGCTTATACTTGACTGTTTATGCTTTATCGTTTGTGAATACAGTAATTTTGAGAAAGAGTTTTTTTCTCATCTGCTCTCCCTTCAAAAATGCATCTAATTTACAGTAAATCTTTGCCAACTTTCCAATAATCTCGAGCGCCTCCTGTAATATCATTAAGTGCAAGGCCAGCATAAAAAATAGAAATGTATAATGCAGGCGGGAATAGAACAACCGACAAGCATGGAAATGCTATAAACATACATATTTTTTTCGTTGGCATGGCATATATTGACTTTTGTTCAAGAAAAGACCTTTTATAGCAGTGTACATACATACATACATGGTGTGCCTAGACACTACATTTTTGCTGCACGCCCTTGCTAACTTTCTTTTTCGTTCTTTTTTCATTTTGAGCGCACATGGTAAATGTCAAATCTTATTACTACCAATGTATTTTTGATAATAGCGGATGTTGTTTGGTTGAGATACATAGTTTGGATCATTTTTGCATAATTCAGCAACTTACAACACCGTATACTACTATATGGCTACAGAATGAATGGTTGCCGTATTGTCTACATAATTTCTTGGGTGAAGTAGTAAAGCATGAATGCATTAATAAAAAAATCATAATAACTTTTTTTACACAATCCTACTACAATTGTACTTACCTATATATTATATTATCATTACTATATTATGTACCTGAATGTATTGTTTTAGCAAGCAAGAAGCCGTACGCGTACTATGCGCTACTCTTACAAAAGTGTCATGCAATGATGATGGCATTTCATCAAAAGTGTTTTTTCCGTCTCGATCTCACTCTCAGCAGGAAAAAAAGAATAAATAAATACAATAAAGCTTATAAAAGCTTCCCTAGCTGGGCTAGTATAATAATAACAATAAACAAGCATGTGCGTACGGATATAACCATACATTATTTTACTCCACTTGAACATTTTGTATGTATCGGCTTTCCTTTTTATTTATTTTTTTTGAAGAGCGCATATCTATATTTTTTACACGAGTATTTACTTCGTTTTTTTCCCAATGAAATATATAGCAAGCTTGGCTGGCTGCAAGATATTTTTTTCCACTTTTCCACACTACATTTATCCCTGCTTATGCATCACTGCAACCTTTATACAGGAGCAGCCAGCATATAACGGTAGAAAGAAACTCAATATTACCTACTCAAGTAGCTTGAACATGAAGAAAAAACCATATTTTTTATACAGCTCACGCACGTCTTTATTATTATTATTACATCAATACTCTCTCGTAAAAAAAGGAAGAAGACCAGCACATTTCTTTTTTTTTGCAAGATAGCAACCACGAGAACATGGCCTTATGCATTACTTATCATCATCGTCGTCATTGTCGTCATGGCGATAGAGATCATGGGAAATCCATATTATTACAGAAAAAATGTAATGTAAATGCATTGCAACTTCAATAACAGCAGCTGCTGCCGCTCCTCCTGTTATTCCTTTTTACTGTACATGCACATTATTTTCCACATTAAAATACAACATGCACGCATTCGGCTGCTGAACTTGATTTCATTTCTTGAGTAAAAAAAGAGAGAGAAAAAAAAGACAAGGCAATAATCTCAGTTTTCACGTGTATTATATATTTTTTTTCAGACAGACTGTGATTCAAAATACGGCTTGTTTTCGCCTTTCCGGAAGAAAAAAAAGAAGATATAAAAATGAAGATGACTACACGATATTTACTACAATTGTCTATGTACTTTTCCACTCTCAACCTTGTCTTCTGTTTTTTGCTGCAGATTTACACAGAAAAGTACATTTTTATGGCTTAATAGAATTTTCTTCTTTTTCTTAGAGTAGTAGTTCCGACAAGGAGAAGAAAAAGAGAGAGAGAAAAAAAAGAAGAAAAAAGAAATATATGAGAACAAGAGGGAAAGAGAAAATTTAGGAAAAAAGAGATTGACTTGAAAATCCAAAAAGATACTAAACATATTTCATGATGAAGACACGGCGGCGGGTTTTCTGCTAAGAGGAAAAAAATATGAGAGAGAAAAATATGGTAACAGTTTGCACTCCGTTCTTTCTGCTGCCTGCCAGAAACAAAAAAATACACAACAGAAAATATTCTGTATTCCACTCTTGTTATATACATTTGTATGGGTTTTCTTTTAAAAACAAGAAAACTATTACCGGTGGAGTGGCAATGGCAATGTGAGCTCTGCTCTTTTTTGTGCAAAACGAGTGGAAGGAGAATATAAACGTGATTTTTAAACAAGACTGAAAACAACGGTGGTGGTGGTGGTGGCGACGGCAGCAGCAGCCGCACATATTATATTGTCTACACATTCGTTTAAATAATGTATAATAATAGTAGGTTGTGCTTCTGTATCAAAAACAAACACCGTAAAAATCTTAATTGTAGCAAAGCTTTTATACTGGAACGGGGCCTATAAATGAATTGAATTTATTGTTTGAAATTTGTATCTGCTTGGGATGTTTACGGCGCATTTCCATTTTGTCCGCCTGTTGTTTCGTGTCTCTTGAGTGGAAAGTGTTTTGTGCATCTGTAGTACAAGAGGTTGGGGCATTGATGCTGATGATGATGGTGGTAGTAGTGGTTGGCTGGTTTGTTGGTTGATGGTTGTTGATGGGATTGTATTTTTTTTGTTTTTTTTCTTCTTTTTTGGCATTTGAAAGGCCATGTATCATATTGGATGATTCATGGGAAAGTGGGAAACAAGGGAGTTATCCATACATTATAATATTTAGTATAGATTGTTCTTTTGGTTTTTTTGCATTGAAGCATGGAAAAGTAGTAGTAAGTAAGTAGTACAAAATAGATGGAAACAAAGTTTGCATAATATTTTCCGGTGGTGAAGTAATGGCAGATTTACAATTTTTTTTCTTTGTTGTTCATTTTATTTCAAAATATGGCTTGTGGCATGGCTAATAGCATACCTGGAAGCATTATGATGATGATGGAGTCAGGTATATGTTCATATTTCAGGAAACAACTTTTCCCGGATATTTGGTTAGACACGGCGAGACATACGTTTCGTTTCTCATTTTGTATTAAGGGGAATTGGAGATTCCTGTGAAATTTCATGTGGTCTGCTGGAGCTGGAGCGCTCTGTGCTGTGCTGACATGGAAATGACATGACATGAGTGGGAAAAGTGGAAAATGTATGTGAGTGAACATATTTGTTGGGATGGAATGCTAAATAGTTTTCATGCTGAAGAAGAAAGTTGCCTGGTAGTAATAATAATGAAAATCAGCCGTGGCGCTAGTAAACATATACTATAAACAACTGGTCGTGTATTTTTCAGGAACATTATATTGGGTAACAGGTAGTAGTAGTAGTAGTAGTTGCACACGTACGTAGCCAAGTACGTACAATAATAAATAGTGAAAAAGACGGGAGCCGAAGTAGATTATTATTATGCGGTGGTTTGGAAATAGTAGTAATGGCGGCGGTGTCGGTGGTGGTGTTGTAAAAGTTTACGATTCAAGTGGATGGTATTGGAGAGACGTAGTGGAATGGGTTTGAAAATTACTACTATGCAAAATGAAAGTGAGCAGGGTAAAAGTAAACTAAAGAATATGCAAAATGGTGACCGGAATAATAACAATATTGTAATTACATGTTGTATGATTACTGCTTCCGCTCTTTGGCGTTTTATGCGTTACTGGCTGTTGTTGTTGCTGCTGTTTCTAAAGAAAATATTCATACATCAACGTGAGAAGAAGAAAAGGAGTGCATGTGTCAGGAATGTGGAACATGATGGGAAAAGCTTATTAAAACTTACACGCATGTCGTAGAGTATCATGTTTGCATATAAATAAATATTGCTGTTCGAGTGTCGTGTCATAACCACTTTCTCTCCAAGAAACAAATGAGCATTGAGTATATAAAGCTGGTAATAATGTAAGTATTATGCATTCCGCTTCCGGTGTATTTAAATTTTATCTCATAGTACCCCATGCTCCTTCTAATAAGCTACAGTTTGGTTGGTTGATTGAAGAATTACTGAAAAGAATAGTGCTGGAGAGTAAACCTAGTTAAACCAAAAACACCAACAGCGGCACCACCACCAACACCAAAAGCTCATTTATAATGCAGAAATAGCCCATTGAAAACATTCCAGAAGAAAATGGACGACTACTTAGTACCTATATATTATGCTACAACAACAACAGCATTGAAGAATGGTAAAGTTTGCTTAAATCCACTTATATTTGAGTGCACGTTTCGCGTATACCCGAAATTTTTGGAAAACCTCATAGAGACAAACAAATCTGCCACCTCTTGACACTAGCCATTATCATACATACGCTTCCAATTTTCACTCGTGAAGCACACCAACAACAACAGCTTGATTTGCTGCTGCTGCTGCTGCTACTGCTGCAGTTGTAATAACAATGAAATTTTGTGTGTATATTCTCAGAACAGAAGATATGGGAGTCGGGGAAACTTTAGGCGCTTTCACTCTGACTTTCTCCATGATGAGAATGGTGATGTTGAGATAGATGAGGAAGGGAAAATATATGCACGTGTTGTGCTAGTTCATAACACTTAACACGAATAAGTCACTCATACTTAGCTATTCAAAGCAATCCGTCAGTTTGAAAACATGATTCTACTGCTGCTACTGCCACCGCTTTCTCTTCCCGTTTCCCCCTGCTTTCTCCTTTTTTTTAGGGATTGATCATCCATGTAAGTATTGAAGACATATTTATATTTGAGCATAGAAGAAGTACAGCACAACAAATGCCCCATAAATTTGTAGAAGAACGGGAGAGCAGAGGGAGAAATAGATATAAGAGGCTTTTCCGTGAGAATCGATTTGGAGCGCCCGCTGACCGAATAAAATATGCATAAGTAGAATTACAAGCTTTCCCTTCGTCTTCCAGCACTATTTATTTTTTTGCTGACGCTTCCGCGGATCCACAAGCTATTATTATTATTATGTTTGCTTGCTGTTGTTGGAAGGTTGAAGGGAGCAGAGGACGAGGCAGAATGAGAAAAAAATACAAACATTTAGAGAAGTTGTTAGATTGTTTGTAGTAGTGGCGGCGGATAATTTTAACTGAATAAAAGATACACGAGAGTGGCATTGTGTGAGGAGCAGGACTCCAGAACCAGGAAGAGGAATCGCAAAGGAAACGGGAAGAATGACGTACTTTTCCTGCTGTAGCTGTACGTAATAATAATATGCAATGGAATATCTGTACAACAGTCAGTTAAGCCCCCGGTTCCTATATTTACCCGTTCAATTCTAATTACACAGGGACACTACATAACAACTAATTAATTATACATACCTATACTATATACTTTTAATCCAATAAAAAATCTTAAAATGTATTTAACAATTTAATTAATTATTATACTTTGAAAGTATAGTGAAAATATTTAAATTTGGCCCCAATATAACTCTTTCGGCCCACCCAAAAAAAGCCACTGACTCCAGACTGGTAGTATAATGAAACCTGTACAAAATAAATTTGTGATTGCACTGAAAGTACACAACAGTCACTAAACAAAACAACGGACAAGGCCAGATAACAACATTTTTGTTGAAAAAAAACACAAAACGAAAAAAAAACATGCTGATGACCTGATGCAGCAGTAACAACAGCATACAAGTATTGAACAACATCATGTACTTTTGCGCTTCCCCTTCTTCCTTCTACCCAGTTGTAATAATAATGTAATGTGTACCTTTGCTTTGCAGAGAGAAAAAGAAACACGGTGAAAAGATACATGGCAGAGCAAAGCAGCAACAGCAGCAGCACCACCACCACCAACAACAGCAGCAGCAACACAGAGAGAAATAGATTGGTAAATTACGCTTTCCTCTGACATGATGTTTTTCTTTTTCTCTCCATCCATCTTTCTTCCTCTCTCTCTCTCTCTTGCTCATCCTATTTTTCCCTCGTTTCATTTTACAAAGAGAGAGAGAGAGATGTGATCTAACAACAGCACAACAGTCATGGCCTTGTTATCTATTTTGTAATAACAACGGCAGAACAAGGAAGCCGGAGAAAGCGGGCATATAATGGGATAACTCTGTAGGTATATTTTTTCCACTTTCTCTTACAACTATACAGCTACAGAGAAAAAAAAGCGTGACGGCGAGTGAGTGAGTGAGTGAGTGAGTGAGTGAGTGAACGAGTGTACATGTAAAATGAAGAGATTAGAGAAAGAAAGAGAGAGAGATGGAATGCATTTTTATGCTTGGAATACAGAGGAGGAGATACAAGTGGAGTGGAGAAAAAATCCTGATGGTACAAATAGTGGATATTATAATAGTGGAGAGTGAAGAGATGAGAATAATATGTGTGTATATATATACCATCCATTGTTTTCGTTGGGCATTTTAAATTTTTTACATGGTTCGTTTCGTTTGTTTGAGTGGTGGGCAGATAAAATGCTTTTTATCCTGTTGGACGAATGTTTTCTCTCTTTCTCTCATTCCCTACTCGGGGTTTCATTATGCTTCTGTGGAGATATACGTAGGCATCGTCTTTCATACCAAATGATAATCCAAACGAACGAGTGGTCAGTCATAATTTATGGATTCATGTGGAAATATGGGATTAATTATCAGAATCCTCTTTGCATTGCATTTCAAAGAACACCGGGTATATATACCTATGTAAGTATGTATATATATTTCAAAGAATTTATTCCATCAATAATGTTTGGTAGATTTTCATTTTCCAACCTTTTAAATCTCAACCAGATAATATGTTGAAAACTTTTTCATATAAAATTTAATCATTAAAATTTGCCAGTTTTTTTGCTCTTTTTATAAATGGAAGAGAAAGGAAGGTGCTTATTATCACCACCACCAGTTCTCCATACGCTTACTTTTTTTCTTGTTAGTTTTTTCTGGGTTGCGTGCGCGTGCTCTTTGTTATGTTTAAGTCTACCAGTAAGTTTTGCAAATTGCCTCTTTTACTCACATGCCATCGTTACTGAAGAAGAACAGCTCAAGTACACAGCAACACGTCATATCTCGCTCAAACATCTTAAATTAATGAATAGCATCTTTCTAGAGGAGGACAAAGATTGAAAAGAGGAGAGGAACGGGTATGGGGCTCCTCCTTAAGCCAAAATAAATTGCTTTTTTTGAATAATAAAACATCTTTACAGATATATTTCTTCTCTTTAATAATAAAGAGTGAAAGAACTGGCTCGTTCGTAGTTCATAAGAATATAATATATATATATATAATTTCTTTCCCTCCTTTTTTATTTGCTGCTGCTGCTGTATGTGCATGGTCGTCGGCAGCAGCATCATCGACGATAAAATACTCTTATCGGAAACAGTGAGCTGCTGCTTACAGACAATTTAAAAGTATATCATTTCATTTTCCTTCCAAAGGGATTCCTTCCCAATTTTTCTCCATATAATATACAACACGTTACGTTAGTTACGTGCTTTATTACATTTTATTGAGAAGGAGCAAAAGATGCAGAGAGGAGGAGAAAGAGGAGACACAAAACAGGTCCTGTTTCCCGCTATAAATTTTTTTCCCTTTCCTTTTTTTAACACAAAAAAATTGTGTAGTCATCCGAAAGAGTAGCTTGTTATAAGAAGAACAAGACAAAAAATGAAAGAGACGAAGAAGAGAACATCATAAAATGGCATTTTATTTCGGGATTATTGGGAAGGAGAGGGCAATACGGCGATGATGGCTTTTGGGTCACGTAGTTACTTATGTAGTAAAAAAGAGTTCATGGAAATGTAGGAAAGACAGGAGGGGGAGGAGGGAAATAATAAAAAGGGATAGAAGAGGAAAAAATACTCAATAAAATAACGATACATATTATGTGTGCGTGTTCCAACAGGCGAGACTTACATGTATGTATATGAAATAGGACATTTTTTGGGTATTTAGTTTAAGTAGAAGAAGAGAGAGAGAGAGAAAATAAAAAGTGAAAGTGCCATGTGGTCACGGCCATAATAATAAAAAGCATCATGTTCATTTTTATTTCTCTTTTTAAAAAAATGTATTGAAAATATTGGGAGATTTTGAAAAAAGCATAAATTCCGGTTGGTTTTACTCTATCCTGTGAGG